>LOEQ01003533.1:47170-65501 GCA_001685075.1 Bramus lutescens
CCATCCCAACCGTCCCAATCCCCCAAGCTCTCCCCATCCTCCCCTTCTCACTTCAACTGAGGTGATTTTTAAAGAACACTGAAGACACCTGTGATTGATTAAAGTAGAAATGTAGAACAGTTCTAAAAACATTGGAGTATTAGACAAAGAATTGGCTGATAATGTGTGCTCTAAGAGTTTCTTCTTCATCTACTATCTCAGACCCTGGATGTGCTTGAGTAGCAGAAGTATTTTCCAACTGACAGGGGAAAATAATTCTCTCCCTGTTTTCCTTAAGTAACACACTTGGAAATATTTTAAAGATTATAAAAATCTGTAAAATATAAGGTAGTGTAGGTGTTGTTGCTTCTCATTTGCTTCACTGATTATTTCAGTGTCCTGAGGTGAATAAAGCAAATAAACAAGGATAGCTGCTCTATTCTGTTCTGTCTTTGTGCCAGGATATGTCAACTGAGATGGCTTGAAACAGAGACTGCTGTGATTTGGCTGCTTTGATGTTCCTTATGGCTTCTCTCTCAATCTGCCTTGAACAAGCAACTGTCCCAAAATTCTTGAATGCATATATATGCATTATATATGTATACATATATAAATATATATTATGTTACATATAAATAATTTTATATGTATATTCAGAGAGAGGAAGTTAGATGTTTTTAACCACAGTTACCTTTGGATTAAATTCATTTGACAAAAAGAAAAGAAATAACAATTAATTATTAGAGACAGGTAGACCTTCGTTTATGTAAATAAACTGGAGTGTTGTCTGACCATTTTTCCTTGGAAAGGTTGCTCTTTTAATTGAGAGGGCGGTGTGCAATATGCTGCTGACATGCTTTAAACTATGTGAAAGTTTTCTTATAACGCAAGAAGGATATAATATGAATCATGAAGGCATACATATTTCCATTAAGGGAAAGAGAGTCTCTCCATGTTTGTTTGTTTTGAGATGAACACAGGCAAGAAAGTCTTCGTTTATCCTCCAGTACACCTTGACAGAGCCCTGACACTGTTTATTTTCTTCCTGTGCCTTTTGTGAAGTATTGAGACTCTGGTTGTGTCCTGTCACTCAATCGGTTGAGCACGATTGCTAATTTCATGTCAGACTGCAGCATTGTGATTTGCATTCCAAATCAGAGTGCAGATTCCCATTACAACATGCTCTCCTGTTATCTAGAATCCCTTCATTCTCTTTCTTGACCCCTGTCCCCAATAATCACCCTTAGAATTTCTCCTTTCAGGAGTTTCCCACCTGGAATCAGCAGCTTCTGTGGACTGAACTAATAATATTTTGAAAAGACATCAATAGACTATTCTCTTTTTTTTCTGTAAAAATCATATGCCAATAAATAAAATACTTAATAAAACAAAAGGTTTATATTTATCCGTTTAAAAGCCATGTCTTTATTCCTTCTTGATTCTGAAATACGTGAGCTTAAAGGTCTTTTCTTCTTAATAACCTTTAACAGACCGACCTTGAGATAGTCTAATTGCATCCCTCCTTGGCATCTTTAAATCAAATTAACCAGACACTTCGTGAGGAGGTAAAAGGAAAGGGCATTTTTGTAATGAATCTGACTGGGTGAGGAAAAAACTGCTGCAGCAGAAAGACACGACGAGAATCTGGGCTTTCCCACTGTGGTAGCAAAGGGGGGAATTATGGGTTGGTGGTCCGCTTCATGTTAGGAGGACACCCCTCCATCTGTTCACAGTTCAGCGTGCTTCCAGTTTAAAGCTGAGATTTCGACACAAACCTCAATTTCTTTCCCCCATTTTAAATGCAAAGCAAGGCTTATGTGAATCATAGTGTTTCTGCTCCTAGATTTAATACCACTCTCCACACCCCCTCCCCAAATTATCCGGCTGTTTGAGTACCTGCTTGCTGTGGTACACAATGGGCAGCTTTGAGAAGAAAAATTGATAATCTTCACGGAAGAGTAATTTGAATGAAATTACACTTGACAGCCAGTCTCCAAGCAAACAAGAGGCGCGAGGGAGCCTCAGCTAAGCTCTAAGGACTGCTGCTGGAGCTGCCCAGGGGGAAAAAGCACCGGCTTTCTCAACATCTAATTGAGCTTTTGACTAATTCCGTGCGCCAGATTCTCCCGAAGAAAGGTAGCCATGGAAGAGAATATGGAAGAAGGACAGACACAAAAAGGTACTGTGCATTTAAAAGGGTTTATTTGTAACTAAGTGATCGCTTTGCGCTTTCGTTGTTTGCTTTAGACACTTGCCAGGAAGGCTAGTGAATCTTTTTTCTTTTGGAGGCATGTTTCCTTTCCTTTTCCTTATGTTCTTTACTTGCTATAATGCCTGTTGTGATCGTTGTTGGTTGAAAATCTTGTATAAGTGTCTAAATGTGTACTCAGGCATTAATGATAAGAAGAGTGTTGTATGGTGAACTATTCCTTAGTCTAGTCTTTGTTAGACTTCATTTATTTCATTTATTTCAGTTCAGATATTACAGATTTGAGCCACAAGCAAAACTGGTGCACAAGTTGCAGTTAAAAATTTGATGATGTAACCATTATCAATACCTTTGCACAACCAACTGATAGAACAAAGAACAACAGCATTTAATATAATTTGGTTGGTACTCATTTAAATTATTTCATTTCATGGATATAGTGTTATTTTAATAAATAAGGAGCAAAAGTTCATGGATTTGGGGGGTTATTTAGTGATATTAGTTTTTCCTTTCAGTACCGCTGACTATAATCGACTTATGGGTAATATATGTTAAATTTCAAATGCATTTTAAAGCTTTGTAGTCATATCTAGGTATATGGGGCAAATTTTTTTCCTATTGAAATTCATTAAATGCTGCCCATTTCAAATGATTCAAGAAGCTTCTGAATGATTTTAGACATCAAGTGGGGTTTCATGGGGAACTGCTTTTACCCCAGTAGAGGCAGCGTTTCCTCTCACATCTGTGCACAAGATTATGTAATGTGAGAGAAAACACTCTTGTTTTCTTAAGATTAAAAGAATAAAACTACATAATACATATAAAGAAAATAGTTAAGAGAATTACTGGAAAATATACAGTTCCAAAAATGATTTTGAAGGTATATAAATTTATTTTTGTTTTAAAATTGTATTTTTAAATGATATCATTGGTAGGTTAGGGTGCAGTAAAGGTTTTTCATATGTTGTAATGTTCTAGTATGCTGGTCCCCTTCTGTAAGTATTCACACACACACACACACACACACACACATGCATTCACACATACAAACACACATGTACGCACATATACAAACACACAATTGGGTATAGATGCTATATCCACTTGCATTCAGGACTAAGTATGTAAATGTTTGTTATATGCAATAAAGATAATGTAGATCTCCAAAATTTATGCTTTCCTTGTTAATGGCACATTTAAAGAGAATAAAAAATCATCATGACTATTACATGAGCTTTTTAAAATAAAAGTATTTACATCTTTATCTTGTGCATAAAATATTTAAGGGTTCATTAGATATTTTAAAGCATAAGGTTTTTTCTAGCACTTTCTGTTCTACTCTATAGTAAACATTTCAATGGACTGCTTCATTTTATTAATAAATCTCTTATTCTTATGTATTTTTACTTTACACAGTTATATGCTTCTTAAAAAAATAAAACAGGTCAATCATTTTATAGAGATGAATGATACCCATTACACTAAAGAAAACCTTAAGTTAAATTACGGACCATGGTAACAGGTTGAATGTTTTGCAGCAAGCCACGGTTGAGGCAGGCACAAGGAAAATGATGTAATGATGCTATGATGGTTCCTGTTCTCAGGCAATACTGAAAATCGTTCATAGAGGGGAGGCAGTAGTGCACCGACAGGACAGTCTGTCACAGTGGGTGTCTCATCACTAACCTATGCACAAGTAAATCAGCAATATTGAAGGAAAGCAATGCAATGAAAACATCTTTAAGGCTGTCTATAAGTACATGAAGGTTCTAAGTAAAATATCTGTGAATTGACTTGTTGAATAATTAGGGAAAAGATTTAATTTTCTTCATTCCTGAGTAGCCTGTTTCCCTCTACTATAACCATGACACTTTTTAACAGGTTGGGTGTTGACAAGTTATATTTACATAATCTCTACAGGAATGGGGAAGGGGGCATTGGTCAATGTAAAAGAAACTATGTGATAAGCAGATAAAATGATTGGAAATATTTAAGAATTCAGGTAGACAGAGTTAATGATCCCTCCACTCTAGAGGAAGGCAGCAGTTTATGTTCCCTCTGCTCCTATTTTCATAAATGGCGTAGGATTTTCAACCCAAATTCTGATACCAACATTCTCTTCCAGTTGAAAGATGTTTTCCAGTCCTTCTTATAATTTAATGCCTTTTATTGTACTTAACGATATTGCTTCTTGACCAGTCTATAAACCACAGATAACCTGATTATATTAAACAGAGAAGCAATACAGCAAATGAATGCTTGAATTAAATCGCAGAGTGTGGTAACAGGTTAAATGTGTCTGAGCGAGCCTTAGCAGCTGCAGATAGCAATAAAAGTGATGTCATTTTTTGTGATCCTATTTTCCTCAAGTAACTTTGAAAATTGTTCTCCTACAGGGGAAGCAACAACAACTCTATTTTTGATATAAATAAGAATGATATGCTTTAGTATTTGCTTATAACACCTTTTAAATTCAACTAGAATGTGAAATTGAATCCAATAGTTTAATTGAATATAGCAGAAACGCATGTGCAGTTGACGCTTAAGGAATAACAAGGATCCTCCATAAGAAATACATTTTTCTTTATTTTTATACGTTATTTCCCATGTCTGGAAAAGATAATCAAGAATTAACAAAGATGACTTCTATGCTGATGACTATTCAGGTCAGGAGGCTGAATAATATAAGAGTATGGATGGCTTCGGCAGACATTCTGTTCCACGAGTCCATGCTTTGTTACAGTTCTAACAAGGAATTCATTAATCTGTTGCTCCATCCTTTTCTTCACCTTCACCAACAGTATCTCATCACTCTGAAGTTATTCTAATGTTTTTAAGATGCCATTTTTGTAAAACATGCTCTCTAAGTGAAATCCAATTCTTTAAACATGTGTTCAACCAAAGAAGCAGTATTCTAGAACTACATGGGGAAGCATAACAATTAACTATTTTGTACTTTGCCTTTGGGTATGGCTATAATAAACTAATATAATTACCATCAAAGCCAAAATGGTGGTCTTGCCATGGCATCAAACGCTTCTGGTTTTACAAGGAGGTTGAATAAAGGTTGTAAATGCTTTTATGACTATTTAAAAGACATAATAATATCCTCCTTATGTATAACTAATTTTTATAATTTCTGTTATTTATGATCAACTATAGTCTGGTGTATAAGTTTGCATGCTAATTAACTTCTGCAGTCCCAAAATGTTGAATGGGAAATTTCAGAAATAAACACTATGAGCTTTCATTTTCCTCTTGTTCTGGGAGTTAGGAATCTATACACTATCTTAATCCCTCCTGCCTAGAGTATGAATCTCCCTTTGTTTAGCGTATTTATGTTGTATATATCACAAATCTACCTGTCATCCTCTGGATTTGCAGACTAGCTAATGAATATTGGATATTAGTTATCACAGTATCAGTGTGCTTGTATCCAAGCAACCCTTACTTTGCTTAATAATCTCAAAAAACAAAAGTAATAATGCAGGCAATCCATACAAGCCAAAGAAATCTGTTAAGGGCATCTTTAAAGTGAAAGGTGAAAACCCTTAACATCTTTCAGTGTTGCTAAGACTGATGATAATGTAGAGTCATCTGCGTACAAAATCTGTGGTAGGTTTGCTGTCGACTCTCACACTAAAAAGTCTTAGTTACAGTGCATGCTAAGTTCTTAGTCTTTTATTCTGTGCCATCTCATTAAACAGACATTGCACCATTTCACATTGTCACACAGAGAAGAATGAGTATAGTATACAAAGCTATTCTGAGAGACTCTCACAAAGAGAAACACTGGATTCCCACAACTTTTAACGCAAGATATAGATTGTTATATTATATTAATAGTTTTGTGAGTTTTTATTATTGTTGCCCTCTTAATGTTCCTTGTTTATTTGTTGCATTTTTCTAAATATAAGGCTCACTACTGTCCATGATGCCAGATGTCTGCTGGAGATATTAGAATATATACACTTTTGATAAGAGGGGCAACTGGGTTGGGGAGATGGTCAGAGCACTTGCTGTGCCAGGAGTCCTTTGCATCCACATAGAAGCAAAGTATGAAAGGTGAAAGATTTACACGATCTGAAGAGTGCCCCCAGTCAGCAGGAAGTAGCCTAGGAAACTATGCCCACATTCCCCAAAAAATAGATTATGGATGTTTGAAACAAAGGAGATTAGATTCAGAGTTCTTGTTTTGAAAAAAAGGGAGAAGTGCTGTGGGACAAAGGTCTTGTACTCTGTAAAGATTCGTCACTTGTACTGGTTTAATAAAATGCTGATTGGCCAGTAGCCAGGCAGGAAATATAGGTGGGCAGCCAGAACAGGAGAATTCTGGGAAGATGAAAGGCTCAGTCTGAAGTTGTCACCCAAACCAAGAGGAAGCAAGATTTGAATGCCTCACTGATAAAAGGTATCAAGCCATATGGTTAACAAGAACAAGAACTATGGGTTAATGTAAGATGTAAGAATTAGGTAATAAGAAAGCCTGAACTAATGGGCCAACCAGTTTATAATTTAAAAAAAAAAGCAAAGCATGGCATGCATGCCTTTAACCAGAGTACTGTGGGGCAGAGACAGGCAGATCCAGAATCTCCCTTTCAACACTGATCTTCAAGTTCAGGGACAGTCTGTCTATAAGGAATACGGCAGAGAGTGATAGAGCAAGCTACCTGACACCACTTCTGCCATTCATGGACATGTGCATTCCCCATATATATGCATACATGTGCACAGAGCACCACACACACACACACACACACACACACACACACACATCAGGACCACCACACAGAGAGAAACACACACAAGCACACACACACAAACACACATAATAAAAAGGGGATACTGAACAAATTTCTAATTTTGTAAACATGCACTGATATCTGAGACATATTGTCAATTCCTAATAGGAAAATGTATAAGAAGTTAAAGCATTTCTAATAATTACTGAGTGAGTGGGTACACATTTAGGAACATAGATAAATGGATGACTCTTACCTCATAAACAATTTCTGTCATGACATTACTGAATTAGGAGGGCTGTACATAGGAAGTCTGATGAGACAATGGGAAGAGGAAGTGATGCCACAGAAGGCAGCAGCCACAATATTGTTCATCATGTTTTCCTATTGAAACATATCTGTGGCACATGAATCTGTTTCTTCAACTTTCAAGACAAACCAATCAACCACAGGCTTCCTATTCAACACTGATGCCTGCTCTGTCTTCTCAATGGCAATAATTTTGGTGACCTGCAAATACTGTATCACTAGCAGACATAAAAGTCAAATTAAATATAAATGAAGTACAGTTTCCCCACTTCAGTTTCATCACACACCCATTCTTTTGTTTTTGTTTTTATTGAGCTATACATTCTTCTCTTCTCTTCCCCTCCCCTTCCTACCCTTTCAACCTTTTCCCATGGTCCCCATGCTCCCAATTTACTCAGGAGATCTTGTCTTTTTCTACTTGCCATGTACATTTGATCCATGTATGTCTCTCTTAGGGTCCTCACTGTTGTCTAGGTTCTCTGGAACTGTAAATTGTACGCTGTTTTTTCTTTGTTGTACATCTAAAAGCCAATTATGAGTGAGTACATATGATATTTGTCTTTTTGGGTCTGGGATACCTCACTCAATATGATGTTTCCTAGATCCATCCAATTGCCCGCAAATTTCAAGATGGCATTATATTTTTCTGTTGTATAGTACTCCATTGGGTAAATGTACCACATTTTCTTTATCTATTCTTCGGCTGAGGGGCACTTAGGCTGTTTCCAGGTTCTGACTATGACAAACAATGCTGCTATGAACATAGTTGAGCACATGTCCTTGTACGATTGATCATCCTTTGGATATATACCCAAAAGTAGTACGGCTGGGTATTGAGGAAGGTTGTTTCCTAATTTTCTGAGAAATCCCCAATTAAAAAAAAATGGAGTACAGACCTAAATAGGGAACTTTCAATAGAAGAATCTAAAATGGCTGAAAACACTTAAGGAAATGCTCAACATCCTTAGTCATGGGAGAAATGCAAATCAAAACCACTCTGAGATTCTACCTTACACCTGTAAGAATGGCCAAGATCAAAAACACTGATGACAACTTATGCTGGAGAGGTTGTGGGGTAAAGGGAACACTTCTACATTCCTGGTGGGAATTCAAGCTGGTACAGTCCCTTTGTATGTCAGTGTGGTGATTTCTCTTACACCATTCTTAATTCTCCTCTCAACCCAACATTACTAACTACTGTATCATGCCTGCATACATACTCTTAACATCTTAAAGTCAGCAACACATACTTGGAAGAACAGTGTACGAGTTCTTTTGATTCATTTTCAATACTAATATTTCTTAACCTCATAATTAAGAATAATGTACACTATTATTTTGTTTTTAATTTTCATAATTGCCCTGATACAGTTATCCCCATTCAGCCTTAGCTGCATGTCTTGCTATCCAAGACCATGCAGTCACTCTTGCCAAACTCATGCTTGGTTAAGTCATTACCTTGTTCAGGTGTCAAGGGTTGTTTTTTCTTGGTGAGAAGTTAGCAAACAACTGTTCTCCCAGATAGGGCCAAAAAGACAAACCAGTGAATGTATACGGTTTACTTCAGGAATATAAGAGAGAGGTTACTTACCAAAGTGTAGATGATACCAATGTAGCCACAACATTAAAAATATACTCTTGCATTTGATATGCAGCATCATAATTATGTTCTGCATTATACATGCAGATATACCTGAAATTAAAGGTTAGTCTGTACAGAAAAGTTATATATATATATATATATATATCATATATAGGTTGACTGAAAGTCTTTGAAATATTTGTAAAAGGGTTACTTTTTAATTGAAAGATGGTCTTTCAAAATTCCTGATGGGAAGATTTATGAAAAGGAAAGGCAACCTTGGCTTTATCATACTAGAGAATGTTAGCAGACATAATTACCTAGTCATTTCAGAAACACACACATTAGCCTAAGGACTTAACATAAATTAACTCATTGACTCTTCACAGTAACCTTAATTGGTACTTATATTAAAGAAACTAAAAATCAAATAGGTTAATTAACTAAACCCAACTCACACAGTAGACAGTAGTAGTAGTAAAGTGGAGTTCAATACAATCACAGCTGGGACCAGAATTTGAGCTTTTAAATATACCCTGCTTCATACTAAATGCTAATAATTTCCTATCTGCTGCATGTCCCCCATAGTGACTGCTACTTCACACTAAGGATCAATAATTGCCTATCTGTCTCATGCCTTCTATAGTGATTGCTTCAACCACAAACTTCAAGCAGATGCATCAGCCATGTTCTGGAATTTATAACATTATTTCTTATTCTTCATTTTTGGTTCACAAGGCAAAAAACAAAATGATATGGACCATCAACCTACCACATGAAAGCCATAACCATTGTTTGAAAAGATAAGCTGGGTCAATTTAACTCTCATTTTGTGACCCAGAAAAGAATGGTTTGATTCATTTCTTTATTTCTTCATGCATTTTTATAACTGTTGTTCATCTCTCAGCAAAACCAAGTCAGTCTCTATTTGGTATCATAAAATCAGCTCTCATTGAAACAAAGACCAAGATTAATTAAGGGGTCTTCTGTATAAAATCTGTAAAGAATATATTTAGTTTGGTTTTGTGAGTGATTGTTAACTAAATGTATTCCTTGTTGATGTTTAAATTGACTCTGCTTTTTAGCATATACTTAATACTTTGAATTATTTCCCTTCTTCATCTTTTATCTTCATAAACTGTTAGTATATTCACAACCACACAAAAATAACAAACTTACAAATAAATATTGATGGTACAAAACTTTATTAATATTTAAAATAATTAGAATAGATTATAGAACAGTCAAATATGTCTTTTATATTATTTAATTTAGAATTGTTAGTATGTTGAAATATTTACTCCATTAAATGTAAAGTAACAAACCAGCCAAAAAAATTTTGAGTTATTAATAAGATGTTGGATTTAGCTGCCACCCCTTTTCTTTTTCAATGTTGACCACTCCAGACTTAATTAAAATGCAACTGTTTTTTGTTTACCTAGTAGGTAACCTTCATCTCAGCAAATACTGTCACAAATCATCTTTTCAGCTATCATCTCAGTATTTGGTTAACAAACCTCAAAAGTCCATCAAAATTCATGTCTTATGAAACATATAAAAAAATCTGTCCTGCAATTTGATGCCTATGTTTTTATTAGTATAATAGGCCCAACCAGGAATGTCCTTTGTCTAAAAAAGTATTTTTATCCTTTCCTTCTATCAAATGTTACTTTAAGATAATGCTTATTTGGAGAAATTAGAAATACTATTGATTTAATAGTAATTCCCAGAGCATGTTCATTCTTATAGTTATGCTGGCATTTAGATGTAAAACTTTTTAAAAATTTTATGCTCTAAAATTTTACTGCATGAGTTAATAGCTAAGCTTTTTCTACCTGTGTTACCTCTAATATCTCAGTTCTAAGATACTTATTAACAGGTTTCCAATTTCTTGTTAGGAGGGTAGGTGCAGAATTGTTATAAATGCATACCCAGTTGAGTAAAATGAGTGTCTACTCACTCGTTCAAGAGAAAGGTATTAACATTACTGCAATATCTGCTTAAAGTTGGACTTAAGCTGAAGTATTTAAGCAGTTCTGATAAGACAGTGTTGTGAAAGACTGAAGTAGTTAAAGTGGTGTGTCTTAGAAATTAATTATTCTTCCATTGTCCAGAAGACAATAGCCCATAGGATTCCTAACTCAAAGAAGATATATAGTATGTCAGTTTTGGCTTTCTTTTCTCCACATCCCTCATTCCTAGCCAGTCCCTGCCTATACACATGCTTCCCAGTTTTCTAAATACTGAATGTTCTCATGCATAGAAAGCAGAAAGACCAAATTATTTTCAAAACTCACTTTGGATAGCATCCTTGCTAAGAGGTGCCACAAGTATAGATTCCTGTCATTATGAAATAGATTCGTGCTTTCCCACATACTCTCAAGTTGAGCTGAGAATTTCATCTTGTATAGTCTTATCTGAACCAAATTTCTTTTTTATTTATAAATCAAGAAAGACAGATGATCGATGGCTGCTTTTTCTCTAATTGTGAATAGAAAGTTTAACTTTGATCTTATAATAAAACCAGTCTGTTATGAGGGACCATTTATGGAATTCACTGAGGTGTGATTTATAATATTACAAATCTGAGAGTCCAAAACAAAGGAAAGAGGAATGTTGGCTTTATTGTCAAGTACTCTTTTAGAAATAAAAGAATTCAGCATATTAAAGCATTGGATGCTGTTATAATCAGATTACTTTCCAACACACATGTAAGATATGATTAATCTTTAGAATGTCTAACTGCACAAAATCGAGGGCCACGATGTGTTCTCTGCAAGAGAAGGATGGTGCATACATAAAGTACCACTCATCTTACCTCCTGTTTTGGAATATTCACTCTTTTTCATTTTCAGAATTCAACATTTTCAGAATTAGTTTTATGATTTTGTTTTCATTGTGTGTTATTTTACTGAATTGAATTTAATCAAGAACACCTGGAACTATGGCGGTTTCTGCACATAAAGGTTTACTAATCAAATTCATTGTCCACTTCTTTGTTCCTCTCTTCATAATACATTGTGACTATTTTTGAAGTAGCTAAGCTCTTTTCCTCAAGTAAGTACTGGAAAAATACACATCACTTTTTGGAGTTGTCCTAACAGCTGTTTTCTAAATGTTTAACATTTAATACAGAGAATGTCTTATTATTCATACTGTTATGCATAAGTGTCATTTTTTCTGCTTTTTTGAACCACAAACTATTTAAAGGTAAGAATTCTATTTCTTTTTGAGTCTAACAGACAAAGCACGTCCCTTCATGTCTGGTGATGAAGAAATGATAATAGATGACAGAGAAGGGAAAGAACATAGAATAAGGAAGAGAAGTGGATGAAAATGATGTCAAGCAATCAAGAAAAGAGGAAGATAGGGCACATCTCTTCCCAGACACAGTTCTTACAAAGTAGCTAAAGACTTAGGAGAATTCTGCTTCAACTCCATTTTATGCCATTAGATTTGAACTAAAGTAATCTCCTATTCTTCAACCTGATAATATTCAGCAGTTTGATAGCAGCTTTCAGCAGACTGAATAGTTTTCCTTTTTTGTTATTAAAGAAGCCACATCTTTTTAGTATCCCAAGTCTAGCAATTAAGTAAAACACATTGAATTGTCAAGTTCTTCAGATAGCTACAAAAATTTAGAACAAAAGTTAGATCTTAAAACATTTTTATAATGTTGATTAAGGAACAATAGAACAACAATTTAAACATTTTTACTGTTCATGGGCTTTCTTTGTTCATTACAGTGTTGATAAAAGGAATCAAATTGTAGAAATACCATATTAAAATTATCTAGGAGAGCTTTAAGATAAGAGTTTAATGCAATATTTCTAATGAATCAATTTCTGGGGGAATAAGCTCCAAAAATAGCATGTCAACAACATGATTTTCTTCTTTTAGGCTTGATGTAAATTTCATGTTTCATTATATCAATTTCTAGAATTAACTGCTGTTTTAAATCAAATAAAAGGTCTTATGAAATCATAACAATTAATTTCATGTCAATTATGAGTCAAGATAATTTATTTAGTACATTTCAATTTTCATCTTTTTTCCCTCTCATTTTTGGTAACTAATATTTTGTTGTAGTAATTACAAATATACACATTTAGAACTAGTGAAATCACTACTGTGTAAAGTTGAAAAGGAAATCTTGAAATGTCAAAATAACTTTATAATTTAGATGTCAATTATGTGTTAAAGTAAAAAACAGATACTCTTTGGAAAATGTTTATTAATATAAAGCTATTTTTAATAGATATTTGCTAAAACACCAGATAAGAACTTAATCATAAAAGAGGTGCAAAGCACTTATTACTGATATTTGTGTCTACCACAAAGGGATAATAGGAGTTATTAATTTGTGTCTATGTATCTCTTTCATAAAAATATTTAATAATATCTACATTGAAACTATGGCTTATTTTATTTGATTATTTAAAACATTTTTCATGAAAAATTGTATAAATGTTTATGTCCTATTTAAATTTTATATCACCAATATAATATTTGGTCTTAACTTTGGTAATTCACTTTCTTTCAAATTCTGCAATTATGAAAACACCAGTACAACATATGGTCACTGAGTTATTTTTTAGATAACCAATTCTCTAAATATATATTCAGCAAAGTAGGGGTAGGGGAAGAATTTTAATGTATAATGTTATAGAATTTATGTGTTCACTTATCTCCTTATATTGAAAAACTCATAACCATTACTCACTTTCCATCTCTGTCAGATACTATTGCACCCAAATCACATTGGCTCAGAATTAAAAATTGAATAGATTTTTAGCCCAAAGTCAAATTGTATGCATTTTTGTAGAGTGCTGGTGATTGTAAGGGACTAGTAAGTCATACTGACTGAAGCTTCCTTAGAGTAACTGAACAGAGTTTGATGAGAACTGCCATGATGTTCAGGTGCAGCAGAACAACATTGAAGTGTGTTTCAGGGGGAATATTGTTATTCATTCACAAAATGAACAGTAAAATGATAAAGAGGGTATTATTCTTCTATATTTTGATCACTATATCAGAGCATTGGAATCTTTGAGCTGTTTATTACAACTACCCTATGGCAAACATTTGCAATTGCCTTCATTTTTTTTGCTTTTATGTGAAATGAAACTTAGGACATGTTAGACAAAAATCTGAATGCTTCTTTCTGTTATGGGATGAATATGCATACTATATTTCCTATGGGAAAATTGTTTACACGAGGAAACTCACCGCATTGCAAGGAGAAAGTGAGAATGTCCGTGTACGTGTTCTTTAGAGATATTAGCCTATAGATTTTTTGGTTGGGTCTTTGTCTTGTTTTAATATCAGGGTGATACTAGTGGCAAGGAAAGATTTAGGAAGGGTTCCTTCATTTTTGATTTTATGTAATAATTTCAGGAATTTTACTGTTAGATTTTCTTTGAAATTTTGGTAGAATTCCACATTGAATCTATCTGGTCTCAGGGCTAAGTTTTTAGTTAGTATGTTTTTAATTACTGCTTCTATTGCAATATATCTTATGAGTTTATTTGAATTATTTATTTCATCTTAGTTTAGTATTTGTGTATCAAATATAGCTAATTTTTTCATGTTCTATTAGGTACCATCATGAATAGGGCCTTTTTATTTATCCTTTTTGTGTATTTAGAATGAAAATGACAAAACTAGAGTGTTATTACTTTTTAACAGGTGAATGTAATGTAGTTAAGACATCTGGATTTAGGATTATTACAAACTTAAATTAAAATCCATCAAATGGTTTAGTATTACCCTTTGACAAATAAGGATGAGTATTACTTCCTAAATTGTTAGAAGTGAATAATATATAATTGAAAACATATTACTACTCACATTTTCCAATAAATGTTTGTGACTCTGGAATCCATTTATCCCTATTAATTCAACAAGTATGTTCAGCACCATCATCTACAGGGGTAGGTCTCATATTTCAGTCATTAGCCTTACATATTTTGGTGGAATGCTAGAACATAGATTTTTGAATCATTGTCCACAAGCCTCAAGTTATTATTTCAGCAGTTGTGGGTTAGGCCTTAAAACCTTGCAGTCCTAGCACTTTATAGGTGATGCTATAGTTGTTATTTCTTATATCACACTTAGAGAATTGATAACATTTCTGAGAAATTTTGCAGCAGACATTTTAAATTTATACTTGAACACAAAATAATGTATTTTAAAACTTAAGTCTTGAGGGAAATACATAGTCAAATATTGAAATCTTTTTGAATGAGAACTTTAAGCATGTTCTGAACAATATCTTCAAAATTTCATTTTGATGTCAGTTGTAGTGGTATATGTCTTTAAGTGGATCTCTGTGAGTTCTAGGCCAGCTTGATCCATACAGCAAGTCCCAGGCCAGCCAAGCATACATAGTGAGACCCTGTCTCCAAAAAGAAAAGAAATTTAGAAAAAAAAAAACGTAAGAAACACATAAATGCAGAGGCATACATATTAACACACACAGGAATCCCATAAAAATACAAAACTGGAGGACATTATATATNGGACTTGTAAGATTGTTTAAAAAAATGCCCTGGCTCAATATTATAACACAATGAACCTCCAAAGATAGTGTTGAGTTCATTTCCTGTTGGTCATATACTGCTGGGCATGGGACCTACCCTTAAGAATATTTTTCTCAGTGAGACTCCATTGAAGAAATTTTTTTATTTACAAATGGTTATCAATTGGAGATAGCTTCTGGGTTAGGGATAGCGGCACATTTCAGTTTCTCCTTTCATCTCTAGGACCCCATCTGGAGCAGACTTGTGTAGTTCTTTTGCACATTGCTCTAGTTTTTGTAAGTTCACATGTGTATTGGTTCTACTCTATTTGAAAGGCCTGTTTCCTGGATGTTCTCCATCCCTTCTGGCTTTTACATTTTCCCGCCCCCTCTTCAACAGGATTCCCCAAGATCTGATGGGAGGGATTTGAAGGAGACATCCCATTTATGTCTGTATGTTCTGAAGTTTCTCATTCTCTGCATATTGTCTGGCTTTGGGTCTCTGTATTTGTTTCTGTCTGCGGCAGGAGGAAACTTCTCTGATAATAACTAATGAAGGACTGATCTATGATTAATCCAGAATGGTGTTAGGAGTTGTTTCTTCTATTCTGGCTTGTTTGGCTTTGTTTTATCTTAGTTTCTTTAATTATTACTCCTTAGATACCTGTTTGTTTTCTGATGAGAGACAGAAAAGATAATCATATTCAGAATACATTGTATAAAAATCTATTATCAATAAAAGGAAAGCTTATTGCTTTGAAAAACCAAAGGAGTATTGAAACCTAAAAATCATATTTAATTATTTCCTGATTATTCAAAAGGCATTGTGAATATGAAGTGACTTGCACATTATAACCTGGATTACCCAGTAGATCTAGAAGAAATCTGAACCAGGAAATAATGAAGAAAAAGTACTGAAGATACTAATTTATTTATCAGCATATCTATCATTACAGATTTACTACTGTGCATTGGAACTGAATTATTTGGGGGGTATTCATAAGCATTGATATATCTGTGGATGTCACGGATTGTCAATTTTACTACCATTGCTAATCTTGCAAGTTAGTTAACAATCATAACTAACAAGAAAATTTGTTCTACAGTTAAGGAAAACCTCAGTGAAGACTATTTATAAACACAGTAATCTATGTTGTTTGTTCATCTATGCTATGACTGAAAAATAATGCATGATGCTATTACTCACAAAAATAAAATGAATAAAAGATTCATCTATTTTATGCACTCTATTTTTATAATTTTTTGGCATTGTTTTATTAATAAAGGTGTTATATAAAATGTAGGAAAATAGATGTTTGTCCTATTGATATGGAATATGACACTAAATTACCTGATTTTTCTAAAGAAGATAATATCACGTTATCTGAATTAAAAAATCATTATGAAAATTATTGAAGGACATAAGATTTTAATTCAAAATTCAGATAGCAATTCTTGAAACTGTTGTTTTGGATTTGAAAACTTTCAAAGCAATTCCTCAGGGAAAGAAAATGCCTGTGGGGACTCATCATATCTTCATTATGCTAAAACAAATAAGCAAACAGCTTGCATCAGTGGAAGAACTTAGGAACTGTCTTTCCCTCAGAAATTCCCCTGAGAACCATACCTTAGTACTTCTTCCAGAATTTCCATATGTGAATACCACTGCTGAATAATGACCTATACAGGATAAGACAGCATAAGTCAGTAACTTGAAGGGAATGATTTGTATTTTTTGACTGTTATCTATTCATAATGAAAAACTATTCACTAGAGCATTGGAAAGAGTAAGCAGAAATATTCCAATGTTGATCCAATGTTGATGGGAAACCAAATTCTTCTTTATACTGGCCATGTAGAAAGTGAGGAAATGGATGTGCCATTTATGGCTGACTGTTTCAGAGATTCATATTGTCTACATTCAGTTGTGAATCTTTGTATTAATTGCCATCCACTGCAGAAAGACATTTCTCTGAAGAAGACTGAAAAGTGAGTAATATTTTTTAGAAGTTAGCATAATAGTAGGCCCACTTAGCAAATTAATAGAAATTTGCTAAGTGGGCCTACTATTATGCTATCCCCTGGGGCCTAAATTTTCCATGGTCATAGATTCTTAGACAAATTCACAGAGCTAGGCATGGACTTCCTCCTGCAGATCAGGCCTTAATTCTAATCAGAAAGTAGATGTTTACCCCCATAACATTCATGAACTTTGCATCCAAGGACATATATTACCAGGCAGGTCGCAGAATTCACAGCTGGTTGAGACTGTTGTTGACTTTTCTCTACCTGTCAGCCTGCACACCAGCTTCCATTACTCTGAAAGCTAGGCTGCCATAGAGGAAGCTGGCAAGTTGGTAACAGCCTTATTTCCTCATATTTTGTGGCCAAAGTGAGCGCTGTTTTCAGCAATAGATTCGTACCATTAATCTCTGGCGGACATTTCAAGAACAAATTCTAGATTGTTTTTGAAGTGTCTGGAGCCTTCCTGACTAATAGATCCAGCCAATGTGCTTTTTTTATATGGCAACCTATGATGACAAAAGTGTTTGGGAAGTGCTCAGTCTTAATCTTGACACATGTGTCACACACCCTTCTACCAAGTGTCAGGGAACATCAGGAAGAGTGAGTGAAATTAGTGTAAGAGCCTGAGGTTAGGCAGGGCTGACTTCTCATCATGAAAGCACTCATGCAAGCATTCACGTACTCATAGAAGCTGGGATTGTGAGCACAGGATGAAGTCACCGAACATTCCAGCGTTGATGAAGTAGTAGCACATAAGTCCTAACCCTCCTGCTAAGGAGTTATTGACAGTTGATGACTGCTAAGAGAGAGGGTGCCAGTTTTCTTGCAGGGTGTGGCCCTTGGTAGGTTGAACATGATTCAGTGGATGACTCCACAATCATGAGCTCATAAGTTAAATTCAGCAGATTTTATACAAAAGAAAGTGAGGGAGGGAGGGAAGGAAGGGAGAGAGAGAGAGAGAGAGA
>LOEQ01003533.1:65547-82977 GCA_001685075.1 Bramus lutescens
GAGAGAGAGAGAGAGAGAGAGGAAAGCTAGACAGGAAGTTGAGAAGTGGTTGTTGGATGGGTACAAACTCTTTAGGATTTGGCAGAGGATGTGATGTAAATATTATCAAAATACATTGTATACGTGTATGAAATTCTCAAAGAATAAAAAGCTTGTCTTTAAACAGCAAGGAAAATAAACTTTATATAATGAGCTCACTGCATTGCTAAATGAGGTAATATTTATAAAATCAAGTAATTCCCTACTTGATTATTGAAATGATTTTGATGCATTTATCTTTTAGATTGTATTTTATATTAATTGAGCACTGGTATGTCCCAGTCCATTGTGAAATTATTGCAAATCCATTGCAAAATTATGTTAGGATATGTAACAGAAGTATAAATTTTAACAAAGAATAAATTAAATAGTTATTTTAGGGTGGCTATCAGCCAGAAATATTCTCCCAGTTGTCAATAAGAAGACTAGATAATAAAGCTTTAGAAAGCAGAACTAAATTACAGATTGATCTCCATATGTAAATAAGTAGATATGTAGTAAAGTGTTAGTGACATTTGAAACAAACAGGGCAATACATAAAAACATTAAATAGTTTAGCCAAGAAGTTGGATGTGGCCCCAATCTTGTGCAAACTTCAGCTGAGGTAAAGGAGGGAGTTGGTTTGATAGACTATTAACAGGATACCTTTTTGGCAGTACCTTAGCCTGTGTGAGGGGGGTTATATGCACACTATTTGGCTCAGGCTTCTCTAAATGAAGCAAAGATTAGAAGAGAGATGCAAAATTGAGCCCACAGTATATTTGTGAAATAATCCTGTAAGTAACATTTCGTCATTTTTGCCATGCACTACTATTTATAAAAAAGATTTTACACACAGCATATACTCAAGTAAAAGATACTGGATAGGGCCCATATACTGCCACATTGCTGAATACCATCTAAGAGCTGCCTACCATGCATGTCAATGTGTGCCTCAGCTGGAAGATGTTCATATAGAATTTGCTATGTTGAATGTACTTTATCTTCTTTGTTCTCAGATCTTATCACTTCAGTCATCTCTTCTATATATTTCCCAAGGTAGAAACCAGTGGGCCATTATGAATAATTGTTAATAACTATTAAGTTTTCTCTTTGATCAATATTTAAGTGACCATCAAATTCATTCTCTCTTCATGTAAAGGGTTGTTTCCCCTGCCAAACTAAGTACATCTATGAATTCTGTAGCTTATAGACTTTCATTAGGGATCACAATAGAGCTTATTAGTATAGTGTTTCTTTGGCATGCATAAAACCTGCGTTTTTATTCCCATTCATGGTAAAATTCAATAGATGAATAATTAAATAGCTTACATTATTTTAATACATTTAAGATATATTAATAATCTTTACTTTGGTGTATCAATCTTTTCACCATTTGATTCAAATTAAACTCTCTAGCCTTATTTCAATCACATAACTTACACAATAATTATTTGACATTTTCTTACCTCATTTTAAATATATCTTATTCTGTTAACGGACATCGGAAGACTCAATAACAAAATCTTTAATGACAAATTCTCCAACTAAAAAAAATCACTTATGTAACACTACCCTAATCATAATAGTTCTGAAGTTTACTTGGCTTTTCCTTGGCATAATGATATCTGTCCTATTCATAATCCAAAGAAACAAACATCGTATGTTCCTAGTGTTGAACAAGGCCTTTAAACTCTAAATGAAAACTAAATATAATTTTAGTGATATTATATTACTCATTCAAACTTATTTTTCTTCTGTCAGTAAAGCAAATATAATTAGTTTTTGTAGCATTACTACCTGTATTAATAAATTCTTTTGTTCCCATGGCAGTTTTTACTGATATCTATATTGTCTGAAGACTCTTAGGTGTAGTATTAATATCTTAGTATGACCACAGGCTATGATATCAAGTTCCCAATTTGATTAAAATTAGGCTTTGGAGATGGATGATAGGTCATTTGGTAAATTAAATGCCTTGCAGCAAAATGACCTGAGCTCAGATTTCCAAACCAAGTGTGGGAATCAGGGTGCAACAGCACAATTGCAAGCTCAGGGGTGGCTAGAAGGGTGAAGGAGACAGCCTCCCAGGTGCTCATTGGCCAGCTAGCCTAGCCTATAGTATAAAGAAAGGTTCCAGACCAATGAGAAACTCTGTATTAAAAAGTGAAACCAACATCAGGAGTTGTCCTCTGACTTCCACCTGCATGTTGTACGTGGGAACAACCACACACACACACACACACACATACACACACACACATGTTCCCCCCCCACACACACACACATTGTTTTATGTGGGCTTCCACATTTTGTTCTGGATTTTTGGAGGATACACCATTAATTTTCAAAAATAGTCAAGACCACAAAATATTGAGACTATAATACTACTTTATTAGACTAGTGTGAGATGAACATACACATGTGTGTTGCTGTGTACTAAACACTTTTTGTGTTTTGATTAGGACTTCCATATGGATACAATCATCCATGAGTAATTTTCACTAGATGAAAGGTACTTGAGTCTTTGCTATGATACATAGATCATATATAATTTCTAAGTGTAGTTTTAAACATGTAAACTTAGCTTTTATAAATTGTTTTCTTTATATAATAAAACTCATAATAGAAGACATTAAACTCTTTAAAATTTATAGTGAATAATGAAGCAATATTCCACATTTTGTGACTGACATCACTTGACTTGACAGCATGTGGCCAGTCACTAAGACTCCATGACCTTGTTTTTCTATTTGCAGTGTTCAGGAGTCAGACTAGAAACACATTCTTTAATTGAATGTTTCAAGAAAAATACAATAACAATATAATCTTTTTATTATACATATTGTACATTTTAAAATAAAATAAGTATTCTGTAATTCAAAATTATTCAAAAATAAACCTGTTTGAATAGGGATTGTATGTTACTTGATAAAGTTTATGCATAAATTATATTAAAAACACAAAACAAAAATTTACCAGAAAACAGAAAATTCATATTTTACAAATTTATCCAGCTTTCTCTTACATATAAAATATACATGAATTCTTCCCCAAAAGCTGATCATTATCACACATATATATATATATATGAATTATCAAGTGAATAAAGTATATATTATACATGTAAAAGATTATCTTAGCTATCTCTTCACAGTACAAACATATTTCAGTTTATTGTCTTCATCAATGAAACAAAGAAACATTTTATAAGCAACAAACAAAACGTTTCCTTTTGTTGGAAAGACTTCCATCCACAACAGGCGCTAGTCTAGCTTTTTAGAGTGAAAAGCTTCATAAACAATAGCTAACAGGATTATACTCTTTAACCCATGGCTTCAGGGATTTTTACTCTTTTTTATTTAAGTAACTTAGTTAATTCTGAAATTCAATGATTTGCAAGTTTTAGAACTGGTGAGTCCGACACCACATTTATCTCCAAAGGCATTTGCTTTGAAGCCAAAGCTGCTCAAACACAGTAGCTGTAATATTTTTTGCTGGAAAATAAATTCATAAATACACTATCCAAGAAAGGGAACAAGAACACCGGGATTGTGATACTTACAGCATTGTGGCCACTTTTAAAAAATATTCATCCAGACTCAGGAAATCTCATTAATGTGGTAGTCCTTTTATTTTGCTGCCGGATTTGTTGACGGATAGTAACTGGGTCACTGTATTGAAATGCCCCATGTAAGCTAATTCTCTGTGTTGGTGGTCATGACAACCATAGTGGTCGATTAAACAAGCTCAGAAATGGGGAACCTGGGCTTCTCAGAAGCCGTTAACTAGATGGAGAATAGAACACTGTCTTAATAATGTTAAATTGGGCAGAAATTTTTTAAAATCTTTTCTTTAAAGGCACCATTATGTAGTTATTTGTGCATCATTAATAACTTAAACTTACAACATATAAAAAAGCAGATGCCTAAAACTCACTTTAGTGACTACAAAACACAATTTTAATTTTAAGTCAACTCTTTAAGGATATAAAAGGGTTGAAAGAGCATTACAATGTTAAGTAACTCTTGTAGTTAATGTTATTATTAGTCAATACAAACGCAGTGGCTATAAATGATTTGTATTTAGCTTTTTCTCCCTTTAAACTGTTCTGTGCAATGAATGGCAGATGATGTCTGCAGATGGCACACAGAAGCATGTTGGCACTCAGACAGGGTCTTTGCTGGCTGGTAGCTCCACAACCAGGTTTAGCTACAAGGAAATTAGTGAAGGGTTAGATCATTGAAGAAAGAGAGTGGTGGGTTGAAACTGATAATGTGACATACAGGTGTATTTTTTTCTTCTAAGGTTATATTTCATTTCTTTGGCTTATGCATAACTATTAACATAAAAATTGGAAGGCAGTATTTTTTCATTCATTTTCTGTGATTTCTAAGATGTTGATGAATTAGGGGGAGAAGTTCTCTTTGTCATGCATCTGTTTTAGATAGTAAATGCCTTCTGTCTGGTGATGGAAAGAACAAAAGACAAGGTGAAGTAGACAAAAGAGATTTGCTCATCTGCCCTTGACTTAGGAGCTAAGAAAATTGGTATATGCGAAAAATCAAAGGAATATATTTACTTTTATTCTTTTCATTTATATGGATATTAAAACTCAAGTCCACCTGCTTTCAGTAAAAATAAATAGAGTATGGATATAGGCTCTTAAAACTTGTTGTGGTATTTCAAGATTTTTACAAAACTCTGTTGCTGAAATTTAAAACCAGGGTCCATGTTAGCAATCTTTAACAGAAGAGCATAACAGATCATCTTTCTACAGGAGAAGATTAACTCTAGAGGATTAAGGAAATAATTAGGGACAGGTCTCAGTCTAAAGCCCCAAGGGCACCAAGCAGAGGCAATTCTTTATGAAATGTCAGGATGAGGTTCCTTCCAATCCCACTTCCTGCCTCTGTGCAGTCAAACATGACACTCCCAGTTTAATGTGATATTCACTTAATATAAACATAACCAACTGTGTTTCTGATAAGTTTTATTTTGGTATTCCACAATTATCTTTGTTCAGGGTACTTGTTTGTAGCTGAGGTTTTAACAGATTACCACGTACATTAATTTTTGTATCTGTTAAATTTTGTTATATCCATGTGTTATATTTTATTACATTTAAGTCAATCAACAACTTTAGAAAGATGAATGAAGATGAATAGTTAACTATCACTGGATTATGTTTAAAAATAAACTTCTAAAACTAAAAAACTAGTTTTGAAATTAGCTTACAATAATATACATTCTGAAAGAGTTTACTTTTCTACAATGGATATCACTAACACTAATGAATATAGTTGGTATTGATAAACTGTTAATAAGAATTCAGGGATATCTATCATCCTCTTTTCTAGTTTGAAAACAAATATTGCTTTTGTTTTTATTGTACATCTATCATGACTCTTTGATTAAAAATTTCAAGCAATTGGATTGAACAGTGTTGCATATTTTTTTACTCTACTATGGAATGTTCAGTCTTAATGTGGACATCTATGTCACACCATCTCCTCCCAACGCTCAGGGTTCATTGTGAATAATATGGTGCAGAGATTGTAAGAACTGGAAGTGGTGGGGTGGATGACTACACGGAAACATTTATTAGATACTTCAGGGAATTTGCCCATATAGACTCCAGTGGTTGTGACAACAGATTCAAGACCTGAACAAGCTCTAAGTATAAAAAAATCCATAGATTGGAGAGAGGAAGTAGTCCCAAATTCCCTTCAGCTCTTTGTATTTGACAGCTACTGTTAGAGTCAGTTTATTTTTAAGGTTGTAGCCTTTGGTAGGTAAAATATGTTACAATGGAATGTCACACACCTAAGAAGATACAACTTGCACTAATATAATTTACTGGTATTAAAAAATAAAACAATAAATAGGACTGAAAGTTGAATGGGCAAGAAATAATATGCTGGTTCTGAGAGAAAATGAGAAAGATATAATGTGTAAAATTCTCAAACAATTTATTCATATAACATGTATGTACACAGTTGTATAAAAGAAAGTAAAGACTGAAATTAAGGGAGAGAGTGTGGACAAAAAAAGAGAAAGAAAACTGCAAAAAGTTTTCCCTTTCTAGCTGAAGTTTATGTTCATTCCTTGTATATATTTTCTGACACAGAGAAAGTTGTGTAGAGTGGAGAATGAGAGAAGGAAGGTAAATGCTGATATGGACCAGGTAAAGAAAATACCTAGGAAGTTAAATTGGTTCTAGGAAACATTGGAAAGGAGAATTGATAAAATACTTGTCAGAGTCATTCTGGAGTAAGGATTTTTTTTTTACTGCATATACTTTCATTTCTTGAGTGATATGGAAAATACATGCTGAAAATAACAGAAGTAGCGGAAGAAGTCATGGAGTCTTTGGGAAGATAACTTGCTGTAGATAATTTAAGCCCACATAACACTAAGTGTTAAGTACATGGTGGTGAGAATAAGCAGTAGGCAATGATGGACTGAGAGAGGACAGAAGACCAAGGGATTGGATATACTCACCCAGAGTCTATGAAGCACAGATGAGAAGACAACAGAATGGATACCCACATTTAAGTAGTTGGATGGAGGAAACTCAATAAAAGGGGAGAGTAAAAATACCTTTCAGATCTTTACTATTAACCAGTGTTTATTTTTAGTAAGAACAAATAATTAACCTTTAATGACTTAAACAATTATCAATACTATGTTTTTCTTCCTGAGATGCTTAACCCTTCCCAACTCATGACCTTAATGTCCCAGTAAATTAATTTTTGGTTTCTCAATGAACAGAAGTACCTAGCACTTTTATCTTAACAAACACCAATGTGCTTTCTGTTAAAAATTGAAATACCCAGCACTATTCTACGGGTTTGATGAAAGACTTTGGTTATGCTTTGAGTGACAGGTTACAAGCCATCAGTTTGTGTTAAACCTCATATTTTTCCAACTTCTGTATAAGGATATATTTTGCACTCTGTCACAATTACTCATGTAAAGTTTGTCTTTTGGCTGGACTGCATCTACAAACTACAGAAGGAAAGCACCAAGCCCATCTTGTTCACCATTCCATCTAGCATGCCTAGCATGGTGATTGGGTAGTGGCAGATGTTCAATAATTATTTGTTTAATTAATTAAAAGCATGAGTGAGCTAATCCAATTAATCATTATATACAGTGTTGATTTTTCTGCATGTATTTTTCAAACTCAAAATATCTCACCTCTTTATTTGGTAGTGGCACCTAGTTGCCTCTGTGAAACATATTGCTAAAACATAAGTATTGCAAATGTAATATCTTCAGTTATAAGAACATTTCATATTGTATAAAAAGAAAGATTAAAATGAGTAATCAGTTTTGGTAACTATTAAGAAAAATTTTGGGATAAAAATTACTATAAGAAAAGTTAAAGCTATCATGACAGCTGTGGAAGTATTGACATAGAAAATCTACTCCCAAATGTTTAAGATAACATTTTTTAAATTCTGATGCTTATGTGAGATAGTTCATTCATTCCTCCGTTTCATGTGACCTTAGTTGTAAGATACTTGAACACGTAAAGCTATGTAGGGGGTTACTGTGTGGGAATATCTTTAGAGTCTCTATTGATGTTGGCTGGTGGCTGAGTTTAGCTTGGCATGTGACTGAACATCCATGTGTGACTTCTGATGGAACATTGATTTCTCCAAGGATAGAGGCTGGACTCATAGACAACAAGACTAGAGTAAGTGTGCTCTTATGGACTCCTGTACATCTTGCTATGTGATCTTACATACTTAAGACCTTTACTTATACCGGATTACATTTGCAAAGCTGTCTGTATTCAAGAGAAAGGAATCAGAAACTTTTCATTTTTCTTTTGATATAATGGAAATAATGCACATATCTGAAGAAAATTACTTGGGAGTAGGTCACTTTGATATTATTTAGATACTATTATTTTTCATATTTTAAAACCAAAACTCAGATTTGTAGATAACAAGTGACAAAAGAAAACACTCCATAATCTTTCAAAATAACAATACAGCTTTATTTTTTTATAATATTGTTCTTATAGACACACACACATACACACATACATGCACATGAACACACATGCACACACATGGAGAGAGAGGAAGAGAGAGAGAATATATGATAGTTCTTAATGCTTGTGATCATAACAAATAAATAAATAATACTTATTAGAACTCAAACTCATTATTGTATTGATTTGTGGAGTAGTTATTTCCAGCAACAGTTTGATTTTGAAATGATTTTAAGTTTATGAAGTGTTACAGAGATAGCGGGGATGTTCTGACACACACATCACTCAGCTTCCAGGCTGCTTGTAAAATGTCATAGCAGCTGTTTCTAGTATTTCGACTATATGTAGGTATTACTATTTTTATTGTTTTAGAAAAGAGGAAATGAGGGTACTGATTCAAAACAAATTACCCCAAAATTTAGTAAATCTATATGTTTACCATATTGTGGATTCATCAAAAGCAATCAATCTGTATAAATATAACATTCGCCAACTGAAGACAGCCTCCTCACTCGGCAATTCCTAATTCTGTCCACTAATTTTGTTTGGTGTTACAATCCAATCAGAGGCATTGTGCCATACTTAGAAATCATGGCCTTGTTTTTACTTCATTTGAGGCAATTTTTCGATTCTTCATTATTTTATTATATGATTCTCTCTCTCAGCTTACTGGCAAAGAATTTGCAGAATTTCCCTCTTTTTGTGCTATATGCCTCTTCATGTCTAGGTTGGGACTATGAGTTTAGAGAACTAGAAATGTACATCTCACCACATTATATCAGGAAATGCATATTATTAGTACTGCTTAATGCTGGAAAAATTAATACTGATCGGTTGGATAATACATGGTCTCTCATTCTGCTTCAGAGTAAATTTCTAGTTTTTTTTTGGTGTATAATATTCATTAGAACCATGTCATTGGATACATTTTATACCTAAAAAGGGACAGAAAAAGCTCCACTTCTTGGAGGAATAGGCATCAAACATGTGTAGATATTGTTGCAATTGTTAACTGACATGCTCATGTGGAAAAACCCTCGGTCTCTGTGAATCTGATACCTGTCATAAAGGGAATTTTCATCTTTCTAAAAGAATCCCATTTTTAATCTACAATTTAACATTTAATTACAAATATATTTTTATGATTCATAGTCTTTAAATTCTATAATAAATTGTGTAAATATCAGGATCTATGGTAATAGGTGATTCTTATCAATCTATATGAATCTTAACATAATCTACTGACCAATCAAAGTAAAAAAATTTTTAAATATATAACTCACACAGTCAAATAGTTACTCATACATTCTATTTATCAGTCCTGGCTAATGAATTAAATTTAAATATACATTTACATTTAATATATGTGAATAAGTACTTAAATAAACATTTTGTTAACTGTTGAATATAAATTCTCAATAGAAATAAATATTTCTGATGAGACTCAAGAAAATACAAAAGAATCACTTTTTGAAAAAACAAAGTTAATTTAGAGCATTACTCAAATTAGTAATGTAAGACAAGCCAAATTAAATTATAATTTTTAAACTAGCAAAGTTGGAAGTAATTTAAAAGTAATTTTATTTTTCTGTGTGTTGTCAGAAGTCACCTATTTACAACTCATAACATGTAATGTTCAAAATGCTTTGGATAGGGAGGCTGGAAAGAGTCTCAGTGGTTAGATGTGTTTGCTGCTCTTGTAGAGGGCCAGGGATCAGTTCACAGCTCACTGCTACCTGTAAAAACTGCTTCAGAGATGCAATGTTTTCTTCTAGTCCTTCCAAGCTCATATACCCACAGGCTCATTTTTTACTCATGGATAATACACACACAAATCAATAAAATCTAAAAAAGAGTATACTGGAGTCCTGAATATCACTAGCCATGAGTTGATTTTAATTAATACATTGACAATAAAATAAATTTATATGTACATGTTAGAAAAGTAGTCATTCAGTAGTCTCTTTCCATATATAGTGTCATCAAATGATTACACTATATATTCAAAGAATAACTCAGTGTAATTAGTTTAGCAGCTTTATCAATTATTCATTGATCAATTCTATTTTAACCTATGTGCCATATTTTAATGTGCTATGTACTATTCACAGACTGGAAACTGTTTTAATGTATAAATAACTTACCTATGACTCCCATACACGTTAATAATTTGCACAACAAAATACCCTTTCTTATTTGGATTTTCCTTCTCCTAGTCAAACTGGTGTAACCAATTGAACAGTCTGGAAAACATAACTGTATTATGTTTTATCAACTTGATATGAACAAAGTATTATGTTCAAAAAACCACTGCTCACAAGATGGTCATTGATTGCAGTTTTAGAGTTCATTCAGTACTAAGATACTAATAGCCAAGGATTAGTGGGAAGTCACAATATTGACAGCTCCCATATACTTTAGCTCTCAACCTGGTGTCGTGATTGCTCCCTCTTAAATTTATTGCTGGCATTATTATGCCATCCACCATAATGGCATACAGTGCAGCCACGGGAGACCCTTGCCAGAGCCAACACCCACCATCTTATTTGTGCTTCCAGTCTACTAACTAAGAGCCAAGTAAAACTCATCTTCTCACAATTGACTCTGCTTCAGGTACTTAACGATATAGTTGCAGAAAAGGAATTAGTATATTTACCATACCAATATGGTAAATTTAGCTATTTAGTTGTTTTAGAAATATTTGTTCCATGTCTACTGTGTTTCATGTTTTCAAAGACGACGAGACAAAGCACTGCTGTCTTAATGCATTGTTTTATGGAGCAGAATACCTGAAGCTCACTCAGTGATTCATCAAAAGTGAGAAAATAAAATACTTTATTTTTTTTACTTCACACTATTCTTTTCACCGACTCTACTGCTGTCACTAAGTAACCATATGTGATGACAGCTTCCTTAGGCTTTCCAGAATGAATGCAATCATAGCTTCCTCTTTGCAAGTTGTTCCTTTGCTAATTCTGAGCTCATACTCTCCTCTTGTCTTCCTTTAAAATTATGCCCTCATGATTCCTTGTTGCTTCCATGTCTAGAATTATGAAACCTTCACCTGTTAGGTAAAATCACGCGATTGTCAGATTGGCATACTATGGCTAATGGCGGCACAGAAAATTGTTAAATTTTTGTGTTTAGTAGAAAAATACTTTAAAGTTTGATAAAGAACCTTCCAGGCTTGTTTTCAGAGTGTTTTGTTTCAGATTTACATTGAGATCTAGGAGACATGAGGAGATGAATTTTGACAGTGTCCTCAAGGCAAACACTCACTCACCGTGCTAGTCATAAAAGCCCTACTGTGGTCTGGTGAGAAGACCCAGTGCGTAAACACTTTTGCCCCCAAGCCTGGTGACTTGAATTTGGTTTCCAGGACCCATGTAGTAGTGGAGAGAGAGAGAAACTCCACAAGATGTCCTCAAACATGCACATCCTCACACACACACATACATACACATACGCACACACACACACTTGCACAAACACACTATGCACTAAATATATGTGAAATTATGAAAGAGGATATTTATTTTTAAAAACATAACTAACAAAATTAGAAATCTTAAAATCATTGTCCAGGATTCAATTGATTGTGTATGTGTGTGTGTGTATATATATATATCAACTAGGACTGTTTTATTTTCCTATACAATAATCAAAAGTCATGCTCATAGAACCTTCATAAGGAGATTTCATAAGAAACAGTAGTGGTTACAGTACAAGTTGGTGAAGAACAAAAAGGGATGAAGTAGAACGGAAGAGGAGAGCCAACTCTCATTTTCACAAACATGTATGACAGGATAAAACACCTTTTCTTTTTCATATTATTTTAGGAGTGTCATTTTATATGATAGATTTTTACCATGATTACTTATGAATGTAAAACAATTAAATGCAAAATTTATTCCAATTATATTGTTAAGGTGATGGTATATAATTTCATTACAGCTGTTTATGCCCTTATATTGTAATTTACATGTTATTAATGTGTAATTTTGTCATTAAAATGTTAAGATATTATAGTTATATGACAATATATTTTTATTATACAGTGCATACTATTCAACCCTGAATGGGAAATACTCAGAAAAGTTGTTGCCATCTGTTTGAACATTCATGGACTTTTTTTGTCATTATTACCTAAACAATTCAATAAAGTAAACATTACTTAACATTTGTATTGTAGTTAGCATTATGGATAATATAGACATGATTCCAATTGTATTAGAGAGTGAATAGGCTGCATTCAAACCTGCAGCTTTTGATAGCCACAGGTGACCATTGGACAAGTAGTTTAGATCAGATACAAATGGATTAGCATATATGATATTTACTGTATTGCATTTATGCATTTTATACATGATATAATTGCTTATAAATGATGTTACATTTCATAATATATCTTCTTATGTATATTATTAGTGAGATAAAATTATTAAATATTTGGCCATTTGCTTTGAACCAGATTTTAAAAAATTGAGTTCTTTCTAAAGAAAATACTATCATGTTTGATTGTATTTTACTCTATGGGTTTCTGTAATTATTTGAAATATTTATTATAGCAGTCACAAGATATCTTTTCCCAAATACACATCCTCTCGTGTTTTTTTTGTTGTTCTTATTGTTTATGTAATATACTGAATCCAGTTAATGCTATCCATATGTGCATGGGTGTAGGGTGATCCCCTGGGACATGGGCAACCCACTAGCAACCGGCATCCCCCTAAGAAAAGTGACTCACTTTCCTCCATCAGTCGCCAACTACGAAGAGCTCCATGGCGAGGAGGATGACTTCAGAAAGCCCCGTCCAAGCTCTATGATAGCATTGCACATGGCATGAGGTTGTGCAGGGTTTGTGCAGGTTATCACAGTCACCATGAGCTCCTGTGTGCAACAGCAGTGTCACGTCTACAAGGCAGCATGTCACAGCACTCCTCCTCACCGTCCAGCTCTTCCATTCTTTCTGTCACTCCCTCTGAGATGTTTTCTCCTTCTCAGGGATGGGGACTTTGAAATGGATGGATGTTCCATATATGCATGGCTAAGTACTCCTAGTTTTTTATTCTTTAAACAGTTATGAGTCTCCTCCTTAGCTACTCTCCACTACCATAAGACAGGCTTCCCAACATCATGAACAGCACAAATGTATGAATGTAAATACAAATATTTAGAAGTCACTTTGACAACATGACTATTCAGCAAAACAACATCAACAGGTCCTCCCCTTGGGCCTAAGACTTCCCTTGCCATCTTTTATCCTCCCGTGTTTATAGTAGAGGCATGAATTGCCAAGAGGTGGCAGGTGAGAATGAACTATAGCCAAAGATATCACTACAGATTTCAAGAAAAACTGACCTACATGTTAGGTAAGCTTTTCACCATCACCAAATCTCAAGTCTCCAAACTAAAACATTTATACCTGAAGAGAGTTTTCCAATCCATGTGATTAGTAAACCCATTTGGAATAATTCTTAGAGGGAATACGACCTTTCTCTTAAACAGTAAAAATGAAATTTTATCATTTTCTCTTCTAGACATCTCAGAATATCAAGTCTCTATCTAGGGTGACAGACACAATGTAGATACCATACCTTTGGCCAGTGATCAGAATCCACCATTTCTGTCCCTGGTTTAAGAATTTACAAATCAGTGACCACCCAACTTGTTAATATACTACTAGTTACCTAATATTCTCACTTATTTTGTATTTCAACTACTTTGTATGGAGTTAAATATAGCAGAGTGTTTTAAATTTGTGAAGAACATTGGATAAATAACTTGGATTACCAGTTAGCTTGAGATGGGCAAGTATAACTTGCTAGCAATTAAATATCCTATCTAATAGTATTACTTATGTTCTATTTATACAGTTGATTTCCTAGTGGTTGCTTCCAAGATCAATGGTGGAATATATTAGAGACTTCACAAGTTAAAAGGAGCTCAGAGACCCCTCGTACACCTGACGTTTTTGGCAGCTGCTCAAGTTTTGACCTCATGAATGGCCACAGTTTGGTCTTTCAGAGTTTGAGCTTGTTGTACAACTTCCTCAAATCAGTCTGGCTGGGTCTTTGTTTGGAAGCCAAGTGGCAAGACACACTTGCTCTTACATGAAAAAGCACATTAACCTAATTTTCCATAGAATTTACATATAAATTGACTTAGTACAGGGGGCAAAGTCTCTTGAAAATTAGACACTTTTGAGATAGGTTTTTAGTACATTATTGAATCGAAAACCTAATCTGAGAAAGTTTGGTTAAAAGTCTTAACACAGACTTCTTCGAAAAAGTCTTTTCTCATCACACGCCAGTGTCATCATCTTTTATTGTCCCTTTAGAGTGAACATTTGGTTCCAACGTCTGGCAATTTTCATGGTAATTTTCAAGCCACAAATTAATAGTCATGTCAGGTGTATTGTGTCCTTGGCTTTTCACAACCTGAAGGTTTCCTTTAACCAAATGTCAATTGATTAGTGTTTCCTGACATTTTTACTTTTCCTCGCAGTTTTCTCTTCAGTGTTCTTGCCCACTGTCAGTCTGTTCAGGGTACAATGTTGTCCTTCTTTTTGTGCTTCTACTGCAGTGGGCTGGTTTAAAGGACCTTAACTTTCTCCAGGGTACCCATTCACAGTGGAGAAGAGGGGAGTCATTTAATAGTTTTGAAAAGAAATGCCTAGTCCTTTAAAAGATTACAAGAACGAGACATTTGGGGGAAAGGCGTCATATTTTTCCTCTTCACCTGTCCCATTTGTTTTTCTTGCTTGACTTTGGAAATGAATTATCAGGTAGTGAGTCCTGGAGATAAGGCTCAGTGGAGAGCAAGTACTGTTCCTACAGAGGGACCTAGTTCAGTTCGCAGCAGGTGGCTCACAACTGCCAGTGCCCCTCAGTTCCCGGCAATCTGACACCCACTTGTGCTTTACACAGACGCCACACTCACATGTACGTTCTGACAGCCAGACAGGCATGTTATATATACCAGGATTAAGAAAATAAATATTGGAAATTAAAGAGATATCTAGCAATGAATAGTGGTCAGCTTAAAATAGGATATACAGGATTTGGATGAAAGGAAAGTTTAGATTTTTCAATAGATAATAAAAAGATATAAAAGATCATAGAAAGACTAAACATAAAAATTCTTCTTTGTTTTGCCCCAACATGCCTTTAGAAAAATAACATTATAGAATATTGAGTATTTTGCATTGATTTCTAAGGACACGTTGCAAAAGGTATTCATGAAATAAGATTTTTCATTCTGTTTTGAAAGGAAAGGATTTTTTTCCCAGTTCTTTCTTCAGGTCCCTCAGGTTTGTCTTTCAGATTTTCTGAGTACTAAAATGAAAGCTCAGGCGAGCCTTTTGTCTAGTGATAACTATAGCTTTTAGGCTAGCTGTTGCTGTGTTGCCGTGGAAACCATGCAGGATTCTGAGGTAGACAGGATTTGGTCCAACAATTCACAGTGATACCCAATCAATTTATTTTCTTCCACAATTTTTAATGTATAATTTTGGTTTATGTTGTTCACCACAAAATGTAAATGAAATTTTATTAATTTTCTTACAATTTTACTAATTTGAACATATTTGGTACTAAGTCTCTATTTAGTGTTAGTGTTTATTATTTTTGATGAAAATTCACATCTATGTTGAGAATTTTCATTTTATGCATAACAGATTTTCAAAATGCAGCGTCCTAATGGGAAGTGTATAGCCATAATAAGCTTTTAGTATGGTGATTAATTCCAGCAGTTCTATTCAAAACCCAAGGTGAATTATTGATGAAGAGGGCTCAGGGAATTGAGCCTTAAAGATGTTATTTTACATTAATTAGTTTTCTTACTCCTATTTGATTTCTAAATACTGAATAATTATGTTGATGAATCTCTAATCTCTCTCTCTCTCTCTCTCTCTCTCTCTCTCTTTCCCTACCCTGATTTTGCAATAAATAAAAGATAGACTGGGGAAAAATATAGAAATCTGTGGATGATTATAGCAAACAGAAAAGAGAAGATAAATAAATCAAAGCAGAAGTAGAGTATTTTATGTGACTTCGCTTACCTCCTTCCTTGTTTTCCTTGCTTCTTCCTCCCTCTGTCAATAATTAGAAACCCAAAAGCGAAAAATCCAGCACAATAGTTGGGAAGAAATGCTGGCCAGTCTACATGGGGGAAGATTTAGAGTAAGGAGAGCAGAAATTTCTTCTTGATGAAACACTGGTGAGAAAAGAAAGTCAAGTTTTATATCACTGTGATGCTTTTATTTTTATTTCATCTTGATTTTACATTTTAATTAAAATTATTTTTTGTTGGGTATAGAATTTGGGGCATTCACGGATTGAGCAAATGTTCTCCCAATGAGTAGCCTGTGTGATACTGTATACACTATTATAATTGTCCCACATTTTTTTAATGCCCTAAGTCTTTTCTGATGACATTAGCTTTTATTATAATCAAAGTGGCTTCTGCTCAGGCTTCTTCACATTCTTCCCAATTAAAGCGGGCTCTCATTGTGCTTAAGTATTGGAGCAGTGGCCCATTTGCAGTAACTGATGGTAACTGATTGACAGATACACTGACCTCCTATTAAAAGGTTTGTGGGATGATTCCTTCTATCTGCACTCACAATAAGGAAGCTTTCAGAAGACCATTCTCCCTTTTCTTGGTGACTGGCCTGGGACGACAAGCACATATGTATGGGAAAGAAGCATGACAGGAGAGGCACTTGTTAGTAATGTTCATAAATGACAAAGCAAGTGTCTAAAATAAACCTGGTGGGCCCTCACATTAAAAGATACTAATTCAGATTAATGATTAATAAAATTAGCTTTCAAATTGAAAATATGGGATGTAAAGGGAATGAGTAGAAGAAGGCAGAGAAGAGCAACACTGGTTATTCCGAGAGTCAAGCAGGGATCCTGTCAATGTTGTTTACGACTGCATATCCAGCACCATGTCTCATGAACAGAAGCAGTAAAAGTCATATTAAATTAGTGGATGAATAAATGATCTTTCTGTCTAGGGAAATGCCATGTAGTAACTGTCACTTTACAGCTCTTCTACAAAAACCAAAACAAACCAAACAAACAAACAAACTAAACTAAAAGTAAACATATTGATGGCACTGAGAAACAATAAGCAATCGAGTGGGAGAATTCGATTTGAATATATAAATGATCACATGAATTGGTTTTAAGGCCGGACAAAGGCAGAGAAAGAAGCAAGAACTGTGAAACTAAAGCCATAATCAATACAATATGGGGTTGCAGTGGGTAAAACACTTTCTAAAGCATGCCTCTCCTCATATACACAGGAGCAAAATAGAGATATTGCATAATTTTAACAGGCATATTCGATATTCTGTATGTTTTGACATAAATTTTTACTTTTCTTCAATCTCCCTC
>LOEQ01003533.1:85412-97285 GCA_001685075.1 Bramus lutescens
GGAGCTGGGCCGGACGAAAAGCAGGCCCGCTCCCCTTTCACCTTATTACTACAGAACAGTTCATTTATCTATTATGTAATAGTTTATCTCCCTAGGAAGGTAACTGTTTTTCCTATATTTAGAATAAATCACATCTTAGAGATTGTAGACAGAGGAAATTACATAGTTTTTTTCTGGTAGTGGAAAACCGGAAGGCAAAGTATGCCTAATTGCTGACACAAAACTGTCATATTTCTTTCAAAGAGTGACTAAAATTGTGAATTTTAAGTCATTTTTGTCCCTTTATCTTAGAGCTGTATTTGTTAAACTCGGTTCTATCATATAGATGTTAAGGAATAATTTTAAATGATGAGAATTGTAACAGAAATTCTACTTTGCAAATAAATGGAAGTCTCATTTTCGGCTGTATTTCACTTTGGCCTTCTACAGGTTGGACTGAAGACACTGTTTGCCCACACTATCTGACCTGAAGGGTGCAGCTCTATATCACCAAGCTACACCTGCCTCAGCTTGTCTAGCAGAGAGCTTGCTTCCTCTGTAACTTGATCTGTATAAAAGGAGACATCAAAAGATATTTGTTTCATACAAGTGTGTAGCTTCTTCCATTGGCAGAGTGTCAGGACTTTGAATGTTCCTGAATAAATCTTTCACTCTACACCAAAATTTTAACCCTTAATTAATGAGTGGCAGGTACCCTGTCTGCAGCACACATTTAAGTAAATTCTAACTTTCTAAAGTAAGTTGTTTCACAATGACTGAAGTCATGAATAAAGTCATATATTCAGTTTGATGGGGTTACATAGTCAATCTACGAATGATCTATCATGAAAACAAAATAAAAAAATTCTTCTGACAATAAGTTTCTAAGACATATTTCTATTTTGGTTGCTAAGACTAGACCATGAATTTGAGGGTATGGGGGGTCATTTAGATTTGAAAGGATGACCAGCCACGTCAGACTTCTGGTTTTGGCAAAATCTTGCTTGTTTAATCCAAGCACATTTTCTTCGGCTAGCTTACAAGTCATCTTCATATATAGAGAACTCTTTTCCTGTCCCCCACAGTAGTGTCCCCTCCCTACAACATATGTGGCTCTCTTCTGCCAAGATGGGGCCAGATTGGCTTTCAAGAGTTGTTCCATCTGTGACTCATGAGCTTTTCTATTCTCTAATTTTTCCTAAAAGAATAGTCGGTATCTTTAGGAGAACTGGCGTGGTTGCTGAATATTTAAACCATTATGATTTTATTTCAAGGAATGATGCTAGGCTCTCTGAGTATGAGAAGAACCACAGAAGAGCCACCACATTTTCAATTTTACTGTATCTCTTTTTTTCATAGTCTGAAAGGCAATGGCTGAAAGCCAGTGGGACTGTCTCATTAGTTGCTGGAACATGCTCTGATTAGATGGGATACTCAGCTGTAAAGGGCAAGGGGGGGCACTGTGATGCTAACACACAACCAGGAAGCACAGGGTGCAGATGGCCTGTGTTGGTGACAGGAGTTTAGAACAATGCAAATCCATTTAACTTAAAAATTGGTACATTAAAGCATTCAATACAAGGGTATTACAACACAAGAAGAAAGACAGGAAAATTAAGCTAGTGACCCAAGCTAACTGATTAGGGTCAATTAAAATTGCTTTAACTGGAATCACTCTAACAGTTTGGATTGACATCTTTTTTCCTTTTAATTTTTTTTCTTGCTTATTTTACTTTGCACCATTTTCTCAACAAACGTTGACCTGCTGCTCTTCAAATTCCACTATTTGGAAACCTTTTGACTTTATTATCTTCAAAAATGAGCAGCTAAAGAAAAAATGGGAAGCACTAACTGTCTCTTGCATTTAAAAATGTAGAATGTCTTTCTCTTTGAAACCAAGGGCAATACTGACTTAAATTTATATAACCACTTTAAAGAGGAATATTTTTTTCTTACTGTGAAATCTCCAAAGAGCTTATAGTCTATAATATGACAAAGCTAGACTGAATGAATAACCAGTCATATATGAAGTAATACACTAAGTTTAGTGACAGTAACACGTAGATTTAGGGTCTTTCAAAGGAGAAGCATTTGGATATGCTGCCCTTCACTGGAAACATTAGAAGCTGGTATGAAGATTATGACATACGTGTAGAGGCCTGAAAGAATGTAGGGAATGGAGAGAAGAAGGGTTTTTCAGTGACATTGGATCATTGCAACTATTTATGTATGTTCTCAAACACTAAGATGCAATGCAACAAGAGCGTTGTTGAGGGGCGAGGGCTACACTTATCTGCGGATATAGGGACAAATGTTTTTTAGACCAGTTAGGCATTATGCTGGCTAAATTAAGCTGCAGTTGTAAGTTCACCTCCAATCCAATACCAAATTATCAACTCTGAAAATATATATACAAATAGCATTTTATAGGTTGAGTATGGTGTATTCAAGTATCAGGAATACACACACACACACACACACCACATGCACAGCACACACACACACACATTTCATATCTGAACTTCTGACCTGTGCTCTTCTCCTGAGACACAGAAACTCACTTAACCAGCAGAGCCACAGTGGATGGAATTATCGCAGACTTGTTTCTTAGAGAATTCCTCCAATATTTCTTGTAGACAATAGACCAAAGAGAGGAAGGACCAGTGTAAAGCAAATGTGATAATGCTGTAGTTTTATATAAGTGCTGCCAAAATAGGAAAGGTAGACCATTTCTGAATATTTTTCATATCAAATGCAAAAGCCCTGAGGATTCACATTGACAAGAGTGTGTTTCCTATGTGGACATCAATGTCTGCCTTCAGAGGCTAGAAGAGAATGTGAGATCCATGAGTAAGGATTTACCATAAAAATTTTAAAAAAATGCATTATTTTTAGTTATTAATGAGAGGTGTAAGTCTAAGTATAGCTCTCACTCTATACTTCCTCACATGAGCAATGGAATGACCACCACTCAGATTTAGAGAATGCTGAAAAAGAGATCAATATGGATAGTGAAGTAGATAATACAGCTTAGGTTCTGGGATTTTAAGAAAATAATCAAGGAGGTATGGGGATGGATCAGTTGTTAAAGCACCAACTGCTCTTCCAAAGGACCTGGTTTCAATTTCCAGCACCCATCTGGTGGCTCTCAACCAACTATAACTCCATTTCCAGGGATATGACATTCTTTTCTGAACTCTCAGGGCACCATGTGTGCAAGTGATACCCTGACATACATGTAGGCAAAACATCCCTGAAAAGAAAGTAAAATGTATTGTTTTAAATTTAAAAAAAATTATAATGAAAGCATCTGTAGGTTCCCACCACCCCTAACTAAGGAACTGTGGGCAGTTGGTGGCTTGCAGAGCAGCAAGAGTTTGTTTTCTTTAAGGATGTAGCTCATAGTAGGCTGACCTTGCTCCACCCCCAAATGTATACGGACAACACAAATTGGAGTCAATGGGTTATTCAATTAAAAATATAAAGGGGGCACTAAGTTTCTAGTATGGATAGGTCTGGGAAAAATTATTTGGAAGACCAGTGGATGTATATATTCAAAATACTATATACATTGAATTGCATTCTTTAGTATAGTCACTAAAAAGAATTTTCTCTCTGCATTTTACCTCAATATATTATCAAGTATTTTTTAAAATTTACTTTCCATACAGGCTGCTGTTTCCTTTCCCTTCTCTCCTCTCAATATATCACCCATCTCACTTCCCTCTATTCTCAACACCCCAATCCACTCTTCCCGTTTCTGTTCAGGAAAGGGTGGGACTCCAGTGAGTACTGCCTATGGGATGTGCTGGGGTAAAGGTGGACTAGAGATTGAGGAAGTGGCCAACCAATGACTGATCAAGTAGAATTATCATAGGTAGTCATATCATATTACATATTTTCAAAAAACATCAAGAACATGTTTTTAACTCAAACTAATTTATGAATGATAACAGTTCTATTCATTCAGACCTGTCCTTTTTATTATATAAACATGTGTCATGATATCAAATTGTTATATTAATATCACATTAATATATATGATTTTATGTGCCTATTAAAACCTCAAAAATAAGTGACTTTATAGTTCAGTGAACTGTATTTTTGATTGGCCTAATTGGTACAGTCTTCACTTAAACCCCAGCTCCCTAAACTATGGGCTGTGACCCCATATGCACCCACATAACTAAGTACAGTAATCTTGAAATTTTGGCAACAGTATAAGGAGTGTAAACAAATAGGAACTGATGATTAATCTGAGTCAAACATGCAATATATCTGAGGCATTTCCGGCAGCATCCCTGTGTTGCACTGATTTCACTCAGCTTTAGTTAAGTCCATTTTGTAGGTATAAATATCTTTACAATTCAGTCAAAAGAAGTAGCCATCTGAAAACGGATTATACATTTACATAGACAGTTTGCCCAAAGACATACACAGATGGCAGAAATGAGCTAAAAAGAAGACGGATGTCAGTATGTCATCAAAGTATTCAAAACTCACTTCACGTAATTATATCCCAAGCATTTTACTTCCATTTGAAATCTGAGGTGGAAAATATGCTTTTATTTTCTTTGTTCATATATGAAGCTTTGTAACCTATTTTATTAACTTTACAATTGTTTCCAAATAAATGTGTGGGCATCTTTCTCATCATAAATGTAAGAGATCACTGGATAATGTTTTTATTTTATTTTTTAAAGCATGCTACTCAAATAATTGGCACAATTTTATTTGTTTTTTAATTTATTTTATTTTCTGTATATGATTAGTTTGCTTACATGTATGCCTGTGAACCACATCGTTAGTCACCATGTGGATGCTGGGAACTAAACCCAGGTCCTGTAAGAGTACACATGCTTTAACTGCCAAACCAGCTCTCCAACCTATTTCTGTAATGTGTACATATAGACACCATGTTTGAATAAAGCTCAGGGTAGTTGATGGATGGTGATGTGGAAGATTAAACATTAATGATGTTAAAAATCCAGGATTGTTTTCTGAAGCACACAGAGGCATACGGGTACAGATCTAACACAGAAGGATTTAATTTCTGTGGCTCCAACTTCGTGTCCCATATGGGAAATGCAGACATTATGTTTCACTTCATGGAAATGTTAATGGAATTAATTAAATGGGTGCTTTTGAAACTACAGAACATTCTGTCTTTAGTTGTTCACACATTGTCAAACATGATACTGTGCTAACTCTTGGTCTGGCAGGCAGCACTCCCTTTTCTCACAGATGGATCCTTCACAGAGCTTCCTGACCACAGTCAGGATTAAGTCCCCAAACCCCTTTAAGGAAAGGGAGCTTCTCTTGTTATCAACAGAGAATTGAGGCTGAGTACAGGTCATGAGATAAGAAGAGGCCTACATCTTTTAAGTTGTATTTTCTTAGAGGATTTATATAAACAAGCAGAAGGACTGGAGTACATACAGGCTTCTTTCCTCCATTATAATGTATTACCATTGGGAATTCTTGGCACTCCAGATTTTTTAATAAAACTTTGTCTTTCAGAAGGCAAGTCTCTCGTGGGGCTTTTTCTTTAGTCCAATGGTTCCTTCCTGGTGAAGGCTTCATTATGACAGAAAGGAAGGCTCCTCATATTCTATACTATTTAGTAGCAAACGTGGGAGAACTCCAAGCAGAGAGAACAACATGTTCAAAAGCAGAGGCTTGCAAATAAACCTGTCTAAATCAGGGAATCATTCAGTGTGCTACCCACTGACAAGCTTAAATTCTGTCCTCAGGGTAACCAGAAGGCAAGGAAGGACCTGAAAGAACTTCATACAGAGAAAGATTTGACAATGTTCATCTTTTAAACAATTATTCAGGACTGGTAAGAGAGCACATATTCAGAAAGTGAGGAGAGAAGAAAAGCCCTCTATAAATAGCAAATTTTCTACATAAATTAAGGACAGGGAAGTTAAGTACTATTTAGGAAGCATCATTAGATAAACAGATTTAATACAATGAGCAGGGTATTTTAATTAAAGTGAAGAGGAGAACTGGGCATACTCTAGTTTTTGGTAATTGGATATTTCCTGAAATTTTGTATTGTAGAATATAAAACATTGGGGAGAAGAAGCAGGCATTGTGCTGAATTCAGAGTCTTTTTTTTTAAAAGCCTCTAAGCTCCGAACAGCATTTTGACTCTTTGACTCTTATTTCTAGGGATAATATTTTCTTCTGCATTTTGTTTCTTATTTTTCAGAAAACCATTTCTCTAATGCTTCAAGACCTTCCAGCACCATCATTGATAAAACGTAAACTCATTTCATCTGACTTGCAAACATTAATGCCTTATGTAAATTTGACTACCACTATGGCTATGGTATAACCATATAAATCTATACCAGTTCCCTCTTTCTTTATTTTCAGAATTCCTATAGCTCATCTTAAACAAAAAGAAAATTAAATGTCAAAAATACATGACTGTATACAGAAAGTATACACACACAAACACACACAGTGCATGCAAGCACACACACAAACACACACACTCACAGACATATCCACACTTATCCTTAAAGAGAAATCCTGCAATTTTCATGAGTTGAATTAAAAAAAATATTGTGTTAAATAAAACAAGCAAGACACAGAAATACAGATACAATGGAAGTGTAGAGAATCAGAGAATCATGGTTACAGAGGCCACAGGTGAGCAAGAAATGCAAGGTGATGATGAAAGGGAAATATCTTTGGTTTTTAATGTCCTAAGTGATGAAGATGGTGAACACTAGAGGACCACGCAGTTCAAAATTGTTGCAAGTAAATTTCAAATGTCCTCACCATAAGAATGATGGGCATTTAACTAGCCTGGTGTGCATTTCACATGATACTCATGAATCATGACTTTGCACCACATATATAATAAATGTTGATTCATAGGTAAAATACATTTAAAATAAGCAATAATAGAGAGTGAAAATACTGAAAGAGGAAATTTGGAATGCAGGAAACTATACATATAGCAGATGGTGTATTCTGAGCCTTAAATAACTCTGCTTTGAAACATTTAACTTTCTATTTAGCAAATAATCGTCTCTACATTCTCATCAACACTCATTATCTTTTTAATATAAAAGTTATTGTGATAGGTGTGAAATCCTAACCCATTGTGCTTTAATTTACATTTTCCCATGATTAGGAATGTTCACCATTTTTTATGTGTCTGTTTTTGAAGTGTGTGACCTCTGCCAATTTTTAATATTTTCCTTGTTTGTTGCTGAGGTCATAGTGAATCTTGGATATTGACCCCTTATTGAATATGTAGTTTTCAAATTATTTTTTCACAGGTAGTTGGTTGTCTTTACACACTTTTTCAAATTTTATTTGTAATTATGTTTTTCTCCTTTAGAGTCTGTATGATGAAAAATTATGCAGAGTATTTTGGTAGTTTGACAAGGCATTTACTAGTCACCTTTCACAGGAATAGATTGGCTTCATTTTCACTTCAGTTATTGCATTGATACACACATATGTATGTATATGCATATACATAATACCTCACTTATGAAGACTGAGCTCCTCATATGGCTAGCAGTTAAGATTTTCTTAGGATAGGCTAAATCGTTATCTAAGTGTACTTAATTCTTTTATACAAAGTTAGATTGGGGGAAAGGTTTAAGAATGTAAACCAAAGTCCGGGAACAAGATAAATATATTAAAGGTCCATATTTTTTCAGGTTTCCATCCTTAACTTCCTGTTTAGCATATCAGAACCTTGCTCTATCAGAACTATGCACCTTAGAATATTGCCTACCACAATGCTAAATGTATTACCATTTTGGATTTTTTTTAATGATTGAGTTCACCATAGCATATGAATTCCATGCAACATCTTAATAAATAATGTAATTGTCATCTTAACTAACAGCATCTCCACTAAAGAAAATAAACCCTTAACCAAAAGAAGCTGCAGAAATTCTTCCTATGACTGTCATATGTAGATTTTTCCTTATTTTCCACACTTCTCCCTCAATATTTGCCAATTCTTTCTCATTTACCAGTCTAGAACTCATAATTATCTGAATTTGAATGCATGCTATTAGGGAAAGCTGATGTTTTATGAATTATATGGGAATTTTAGCCTGTCTGGAGTTGCAGAAATGGCCACATTGAGCTACACAGATGATGAAACTCACTCCCTTTTTAAGTTCCTGTTGCTGGTTCTTTTGTCCCAACAGGATTTCCTGTCATCACTCATTAGGTTATTAACGACAATATCAGTTTCTGCCCCCGGCCTTATGCCAGCTTAACTCCATCAATTACACTATAAGCAGCATGGTTTCTCTCAAATATGAATCTATGTTGGTCTGTGCGGACATAAAGCTAAAATTCATGTTCACGCAGATCTTCCCAACATAATCTTACTCTTCTTAAATCTCAGTAAACGTCTGTCTTCACTTCAGGCTAACATGGTGATGTTAGAGAAGATGAAGTTCCTACCCATCCACCAACCCAGGCCATCCAAGGTTACAGAGCCCTTGTCAAAAAGAAAAAAAAAACGAAAAAGCAAAAACCAAAATAAAAGGTTAACATATGATTTCCTGGAGGCCATGCTCTTTGTGCAACTTTAAATTTCATACATAATGAATTTTCCCAACATAAACAGTCCATACTTTTCAGAAACTCGTTATTCTTAATTTTAGCTGGTTTTCAGGTTGGAAATGTGATTATTTTGCTATTGATATTAGGTATTAAGAAGCTGGGGAAAAGGGTACTTTTAGAAATAGACAAGTATTCTTGTTTTCTTTTGATGAAAATCGAGATGCACTCATATCTGGAGCTTCCTGGAAAAAAACATCTATAAGTATTTGATAAATCTTAGAGAGTTTATTATGTTTAATTTCCATGTCCTTGAGAAAATCTAGAGAGTATGTGGAGACAGCATGGAATTTTGAGTTTGAATATGGTAAATTGAACAACAAATACTCCAAATTTTAAATCCAGATAAGGAGCTTAGAGTAATGAGGAACGTATGCTGTCAACTGAAATCTAAAATGAAGTGCCGTCTCCTCACCAAGGACCCTGTCAGTCACAGTTGGAGACATTCGCCAAATGCTCCAGTTTCTTAGAACAAGATACAAACACCTCCACAAATTATGTCAGCTTAATAGTGAAATGTTCTTTTTTCATAAAGTAGAAGCTACTAGGATTCAAAACTACACTGGAAGTTTTTAAAATAGGCATTATAAAATCGATTTCATATCTATTTTACCAATAACTTTATGTTTCTAAAAGAGAACTGAGATAGTATGTGGGTATAAGAGGAAGGTAGAGCACAGTTGAAAAGAAAATTGATAGAATTCCTTTAGGTTAAATTATCTGGATTTTAAATTATTTATAAGCATTTTTCTCCTTTTAAGTAAAATTATATTTTGAAAATTTGTTTTTGCATTAGTTTACTTATCAAAAGCTATGGTTTCCAATATAAGAAATTTTGTAAAAAAAATAGTATTGAGTAATGGAAACTTCTGTCTCTAAGTACTTTCTTTCCTATTCATTTTAAATCTCTTTTGCCTCATTTTTATTGATTCTTTCATCAGTACACTCTTGATGAGTCTCAGGAATTAAAGATCTAATTCATCTGCTACTCTCACTTCATGTTTGTGTGTATTTGTTTGTAAGAAACTAAGGAAAAACATTCAGAATATTTTAGTGGTAGTTTACACTACCACTAAAAACAAAATGGAGTACTACCAAAGACAATTATTGTCCGAAGAGCTGTCTGTGACTGTCAATGAATAATGAGTAGTGGGCTCTACTTCCTAGCCAGACAACCTTAAGGTGCCTGGGGATGCCAGTGTGAAAAACCATGGAGCATTTTCCGTGTTCCCAAATGTTTCTTGAAAGGTAGGTGTTGAAGTGAGATCTACCACTGACATTATGCCACAACTTTCTAATTAATGGGCTCCTTTGAAAAGAGACTGGTACTGCTCAATTGCCATCAGCTATCCCCAAGAGATCAAAGTCAAAAATCAAATACTTTTATGATCATAGCCTTTTTATTATTTTCAGATTGGCTTTAGAATTTAACTAATAAAAATAGCTCATATTTTTAAATTATTTATCTACTGACTTCAAAACATTTGAATATATACATTTCTGTTACATAACCAAACAAGAAACTTAATACTAGAGAATTATAATAGTTGCTATAATGATTTTAAAACAAAATACTTAAAAGTTTGTAATGTAATCAAAATTACTGGAATCACGGGTACGTTGTCTGCAGGGCATATTGTCCTATCCCTGAAGATAAAATAATCAGTGACGACACTGCAAGGCTGCTTACGAGGAAGCTTAATAAATAATTTCACATGATTTTATCACTGTTCTAGGATGAAAATCACTTTAATTTTGAAAGTTAATGTTAAATTCACTTAGTATTTGTATAAACCTCTCCACTACAGAAAGGAAAGAGAGAGAAAGAGAGAGAGAGAGAGAGAGAGAGAGAGAGAGAGAGAGATAGGATAAAGAAACCACAAGAACATCTGGACTCATTCACATCTTAAATAACATGAGGCCTTTTATTTATTTAAGTATTCATTCAGTATTAAATTTCTTTCTACGGAAAACATTTAAATATAAAATTTTCTATTATTTGTAGTTGAATAAGGTGTTCCAAACCTGTTACCTCTTCTGAAACAGGAATATTTCATGTTTTAAAATGGCTGATGTAAAAATACAATAGATGGAACTGTGTTTGATCTTAAGTTTTGAGATTTTCTTCAGACTCTGTTTTATTCATTCAAGTTTTGATATAAATATTAGTAACATTTATTGATACTTAAAAAGTAATGGTATTTGATGTAATTTAATTTCTCTAAACTAGAGAATTGCACAGAACACTTATGATTGCACTATCGTTAATGTCAGGATATTACAAACCACTTCTAGAAGCATAAGCCAGATTAAGCTTCCTGGGAGAGTGGTGTGTCTGAAGCATGAATTTGACTTAGTAAAAAGTGATGAGCAGATAAATTTGGAACAGCTGATGGTTGTGAGTTTCTTAGTAAAGGGAATAAAATTTGTTTAGGCTTTGAGAACAAAGACTTTGATCTAGACTTATAATTAACAAACTCTGCTTTGTCTCTTTATCCATTTTTATTTATCTTTTATGTGTTTGTGTGTGTGTATGTGTGTGTGTGTGTACAAGTGTACATTCACGTGCCTGTGGAAGGTAGAAGCAGCAGTATTCCTGGTGTTGGAGATACAGGTTGCTATGAGTATCTCCTTGTGGGTTATTGAAACTTGAGTCCTATGAAAGAGTAGTAGGAACTCCAAACTACTCATCCCTATTCCCAGCCACAATCATTTGAAATCTTGAACATACTTGCTTAAGGTTAATTAAGTCTGATTTATACATCTACAAAATGAGGTATATAAAGATTATGGGTTATAGATTGTGCCAGGTTCTCAGCAAAACATTTTCTGCTCACATTTCATCATAATAAATTTTGTGAGCCATATTTAACTAATGTGGAAGGTAATGGGTGCATGTAAACAGGAAGGTGGTATGCCTATGTGATGCTGTATCAGCTTACAGAGTCTTTCATTTTCTTGTAGCTAGTAAGAATCATACGGAATTATATTTACATTACAGGCATGTATCACCATACCTGTGTTTTTAAGCGGTGTTGGCAGTTGTGCCCTGGGCTATATGATTATTAAGCAAGCATTATAGTAACTGTGCCCCAGTCCCAGCTCTGTTTTACAATTTTCAATTTAATTAAGCTTTCATCATACAGTCAATACTGCAAAAATCTTGTCTCTCAAAGTGGACTCAAACAAGTTCAAAATCATCCCCATGGAGGTTATATTGTTTTTTACTTTTTTATTATTAAAAATTTCCACCTCCTCCCCTCCTCCCATTTCCCTCCCAT
>LOEQ01003533.1:110810-127452 GCA_001685075.1 Bramus lutescens
ATAAGCTAGCCGTGCGGGAGCTGGGCCGGACGAAAAGCAGGCCTGCCTGCTCCCATATCACTACAACTCTCAGCAAATGATGAATCTTATTATCCAATGGAGCAAACAGAGAAATACAAGAGCAATAAGTAAGACATAGTGTCAAGAATATGGGTGTGCTGTGGCTGGAGAGATATCTTAGCAGTTACAAACTCTTGTTGATTTTGAAGAGGATCTGGATTCTATTCCCAGTACTCACACGGTGACTCACAACTTTTTGTAATTCCTGTTCCAGGGACTGCATAGATCTACCCACATACACAAAAAATATATCTTTTTAAAGTGAATACAGTATGTTATATTTAAACACTTTTTAAAAAGCACTGTGTGATGCAGAATTGAAGAAAAACAGGGCAATACAATATGAGTCCAATAGGATGCAGTCTGCAAATTAAGTTTTAGCAAAAGTATGTAAGGAGTTAAGGAGTTAATCAGCTATCTCCAGGAAGAAGGCCTGGAACAGACCATCCATCACGTAGGAATTCCTGAGGGTGCTCCTGTTCAGCAAGAACGTCATTGCAGTATAAAAAGGGAGAAAGAACTTGTGAAAAGGTAAGACCAGAGAGCTGATGAAGAAGAACATCCAACGGGTCCCAAAGGATGACATAAAGATTTTGATTTATGAAAAATAGCAAGTTGCATTCAGGGGAGTAAGTCACCCACTGCCCAGGCTTGTTTCTAATAACATCTGACTCTCACTCTAGTTCAACTGTATTGCCACAAGCATGCTTTACTCATGATTAAATAGCACATTAGTGAATAGTGTATTTAAAATATGATTTTTTCAATATTTGAATTTCAAACATACTAGGATCATTGTCCAGCCCCTTGTGATATTCTTTTTTTATTTTCCCCCAATTTTATTGATTCTTTATGGCTTTAATATCATGCATTTCGGTCCCACTTATCTCCCCTTCCCTCTCATCCATCCTCTGTCCTTGCCAACCCCCTCAAAGCAAAACCAAATTTAAAGTAAAAGCCAAGAATCAAACAAAATGAAGAAACAAAGCACGCGCACAAGAGAGAGACAGAGACAGAGACACAGGAGAGAGACAGAGAGAGACAGATGGGGGAGAGAAATCTTGTCATGGACGAACTTTAGTGTGGCCCATTGAGTCACACAGTTTACCCTTATTCCAGTCATTTTTATTTGCAAGTGTTCATTGCCACAAGTCATTCTCTTCTGCTACACCACTGATAATGAGCTTTCACCGGGGCTCCTCTTGGATATCTTTATATTGTCCTGTACTGTGGAAATCCTGCTGTTCTGGATCTACAGGTTCATCCCCTTCACCTCCAATAGTTCATAGATGAGGTAGTTGCTGGAGTGGGCCAGCTCATAGCCCTGGTTTTGGACATGGGTGGTAACTGGGTTGGTCAGCCTGCCAGCTTTCCCTCATTGACACTACCTAGATGAGTTATCCAGCATTGCTTTGGCTAGCTCGTCCAAGGCATCATGCAGCAAGGAGTGGGGATATAATATTCCTCTTATTCATTAGCAGACTCAACATTTATATTTATAGTTAATATAGCTTTAAATATGAAAAGGCCACCAGTCTTCACTATAGAAGAATATTCATTCTGGAAAATATTACATGAATATTTCATATTTATCTTAATTTAATTTTAAGATGATTAAAGTACAAGTTTTAAAGGTCAAATTCTGGGACTTTGGTTAAATACAATTTTCTAGCAAACTTTCTGTAACACACACATCAGCATCAATTAAAATTTCAAGAAAATATATCTCTGATTAACTGGATGCATCTGTGTAGTTTGTCAAGTAATATTTGAGAATGGAGTCAGGATAATAAAAGAGGAAGGGATTCTGAGAGTGGCTTTTGCTTCCACTGTTTTTCTGAGGTCAGCCACAGCACCCATATTCTTGAGCTGTGTGCTTACAATCATGAGAGGATCAAGGTCAGTTGTTCTCCATATTTCCCCTGAATTTTCCTGATTCTGTCCTGGTTGTGAAATACTTGAAATCCTGTAGTCTCTTATGTGAAAATAAAATATTCATGATTGTGGTGTGGAACAATTGTATATTCTGTTAATTATGTTTTAAATAAATACTAATTGGCCAGTAGTCAGGCAGGAAGTATAGGTGGGACAACCAGACAGGAAGTAGAGGTGGGCCAATAAGAACAGGAGAATTCTGGGAAGGAGGAAGCCCTCCTCTCCAGTCTTGTCCATACACCAAAGAAGCAGGATGTGACCTGTCCCACTGAAAAAAGTACTGAGCCATGTGGCTAACTTATACTAGAATAATGAGCTAATATAGGTTATAAGAGCTACTATGAAGCCTGAGCTAATGGGCCAATCAGTTTATAACTAACATAGACTTTCTGTATGACTTTTCTTTGGGGCATATCGACTGTGGGAACTTGGCAAGACAGAAACCCCAACAAGCAGGCCCTCATGTAACATACCTGTCTGTGTTTGTATCGGGGAAAAGCCATGAGGTCTCACCCCTACACAAAGAACTAATGGCAGCTAAGGAAGAATGAAAGCAAGAGAAATTGTCTTCCTTAGAGAAGAGCACAACAATTAGTCATCCACTACCAAACAGTCAGCCCCAAAAACACACATACAAGTTACATTATGTAGACAAAGGAGGCTGTATTTCTGTATTTAGAAATACATGCTTATATAAATATATATCTTATGTATATGTACATATACATATGTGTATATATATATATATATCAACAATTAATGAAAAAAGAGGCCATAAATTTGAAAAAGACCAGAAGGGCATATGGAATGCCTGAAAGGGAAGAAATGGAAGGGGAAATGAGGTAATTATATCACATTCTCAAAAAACAATATAAATAATTTTAAAAGAAAAATTGAAAAATAAAAGAATTACCTGAGGCAAGACTTTCCATTTTTTTTCGTACAAGAGCTCTAAACAACATAAAAACAGGCCTGTATATTTAAAATTTTTAATGGTGTATCCAAACTCAGTTTTGCTTTTTAAAATTTAAAACAGTAACAAAATGCTAAGGAGGTTTAAGTGACGGCTAGCTGTTGGGAAAGTCAAATACACAACACAATCTTGTTATTTTCTATGAGCTACTTTTATCCTAGCTCAGCAGCAAATCATGGCTAAATGCAGCAATTACCTATTTTATGTGATCTATGCTTTTAAGATTCAATTCAGTTTCTGTGATATCAATATACTTCCATCCCTTTACAATCTGGGTTGATGTGTTGACCTTGATGGGCAGACATTTTGATGTTTCTTCCTACTTACAGGAAGCAACAGGGGGAACAGCAACAAAACAAATGCTGAACGTTGTCCTTACAGCTAGCTAGGGTTTCCATCTTCCTGAGTCACACTGAAACGATGCATATAAAAAGATGTGTAAAGCATGGCCCCTGGTCTAAAGAACTATCAATCAAACCAAACTATATCTCTTAGACATAATAAGGAATACATATCTTATTTAATATTTTCGTTTTGTCATATAGTCCATAGACATTCTCCTACCAGCTTTACAGCAATTCTTGTTAATACTTTGCCATCACCAGAGGTGACTAGAGGGAGCTGAAAATAAGCTTTGTGTGTATTCATGAAATTCTGGGGATTAGTAACTCAAAATGAAAAGATCTGTGTGGAGAGCAGGTTTTCATCCATAGGCTGAGCTCTCTTAAAGATGCGCCCCGTGGTGAGCAGAATATAAAAACAGCTACAAGGCAGGCTGTGTCATGTTCACAGGCTGTTTTGTAACACTCTCTTCTCTCTAAACCTTCTCTTTTCAACCCATGGTGTCTAAGGTGCAGAAGGGATATGATCAAAAGAAGGAAAAGGCATCAAGCATTTGGGGTATGGGATAAATTATGGGTGAAATTGCAGCAATAAGAGAGCATGCATATGTCTTTTATGATCATAACAATGATTCAAATTGCAGTAGAAGCAACAAAATGACAGTCTGAGGCTAAGCTCAGATAAAACCAACGTTTTCTCCAAACCTTGAAAAAGATAATGTATTGAATGAATTTTAAAGAAGGAGGCATCTGGCAATAGAGCCTTTAATGAGCAAAGGGAAAGGGGTGCTTTGGAGAGAGAATAAGAACATTATTCTCTTGATTCAAAATGCAGTTTAGCTTTTCAGAGGCTCTGGTGCCTGAGAAAAGACTATTTGCCACAACACCTCTACCTTGGGCTGTCATCAGATTATTTTTAGGCTCTCTCAGACAGAGCTTCAGTAGGAAGAAATGGGGCTTGCCGCTTAACACAAATTGTGGAAATTTGATTCTAATTGCCCTGAACCAGTTATTATAGTTACAATCTAATGTTATCATAAAGCAACATAAATAATGATCATCAGGTCAAATTTATTTTCTTTGCTTTGTATTTGAAGTAACATTTCATTATAAGAAATACTTGAAAATATAGCCTAAATTTTTGCCTGCTATCCAGTTTTGATACACTGTAATAAATAACTATGAAAGAAATTTTAACTATCTACCTCCTTGAAAAAATAGTCTTTTAAATTTGGAATAAATGTGAAAGTTCAAAAATTCCACATTCCATTAAAGACATAATTGAGAAAAATGATTGTATCTGTGAATATTTCAGTGAATGAATTCCCTGTGATACTTTAAAGAACAAACTCTCTACAAGGAACATGAATTTAAAAGGCATTCCATATTTTTAAAATCAAATTATTCTTTCACAGCTTTTATGCACGGTTTAAACCACTAAGATTCAAAATTTATATTTTTATATTTAGGAATAGCTTCACATTATTCAGTGATATATTAACCATACTCCAATCTTTAAGCTTATTTACATTTCATCACTTAATGGAATATATTAATCTATAGTTCTTATTTTGCATATTAAGAGTAGATTTTGGTAGAAAATTGGTCCACGGATCTCTCTCTCTTTGAGAGAGAGAGAGAGAGAGAGAGAGAGAGAGAGAGAGAGTCTCATCTTTCTCTCCTTTGGGTTGTGTTATATGGCCTGAACAATGACCAAGTTTGGTTTAAGAATATAAAAATTCTCTTGGAGTTAGTTTTAAATTTTTATGCTTTTTTTCACTGTTTGAAAATAATCACAATGGACCTCAGAGTTCAGAGTAGAGCACTTTACCAGCAATCCTGAGTGTCTGGGTTCCATGCACAGAACCACATGATGGGAAAACAGAACCCACTTCCTTGTTGTTCTCAGACCTCCAACACTCACAAAGCATGGTATTCATAATACACACATATATATAAACACACATATTAATAAATAAAATTTATTACATAAATGTAATAAAAACTACAGTAACAATATGAAATACAGATCAAGATATTTGTTCTTGTTCACATTTTTTACTCGACATACTAAAAATAATTTACAATTATAGCAGCTTAGTGATGTACACAAGGCAACTTTAACCTTATTTTTCCTATTATTATGTCATTGTTGTTCTTTCAAAGGGTTACTCGTTGTAGGCCTGATTATCCTGAAACTTGCTATGCAGACCAAGCTGGACTCATTAAATAGTCAAAATACTACCGTAATATATCTCAACTTTACAGATGATCATTATAGGTTCTGCTGAGTTTTCTTGCAAAACATATATTTCAAAAAAGTATTAAATAATGATCAATTGCTTTAATTCATCATGTATATGTAAATATGTGGAAACAAATTAAAATCTACTATTTGTCTACTATATTATAAAATTCTTTTCAAAGAAACATTTTATAAATCTATGGAAGCTCACTGTTAGTAACAGTACTATAGAATAAAATTAGTAACAGAATTTAATTTATATTAGCAAATAATAGGTTATAAGATACATTCTTATTATAAGACAACTACCTTACTACCAAGAAGACAAGGCTTCTGCTTGACATTTATGTAGTAGAATGTTTTAAATAGTTTATCCTGGACCTGAATTGGTGCCATGTGGGATTAGCCAAAGGACAGCCACTTTTGCACATGTATCTGAGTCCAAGAGACTTATCCCCCAGGTAGCACAATAATCTGCAGCAATATTTACTAATGGATTTCAGACTCATGTAAAATTGAATTGATTACTAATAAATAACTGGTGGTAGTAAATTCCTTTAGGCAAAAAGAAAAGCTATCTCTTTCCTTAAATTACCTGTCTTAAGAGGCAAATGTTCTTTATTTTTGTTGTTAGATTTTTCTCGTTCAGAATTTAAGTGTTCTAAGTTTTCAGGTCCTTTGTAGGTCTTCTGCTGCCTTGATGTACAGTTTTGTGTTTTATTTTGAGTTTTGTTCAGAATCATACTAAAAATTCACTCTATGGTACAGTTACCAAAGCAGAAAGCAAATGTATCCAAAGCAGGTTGAAAAAAGTGTCCTACCTCTGACTTTTTTCTCCTATAAATTTAAGATAATGGCATACTACAAGGAAAGCTATTGAATTATCTCTTCAGCAAACCTGACTAACTACTATTTACAAATTAGGTAATTTTAAGTAAATATAAGGTAAATGAGTGAAAACTAATGTTTTAACTAAAGAGCTACTGCCAAAGTTTCTCATCTTTGGTTCCAAAGTGAGACAATGTCAGGATTCTCCAGAGTGGACAGATTTGGTGCAATTATCTTTGAAATGAAAGTTTCAATTAGTTTATCCAACAAATATTAATTGATTAACTATTATATACTTGATATTAGAATAGGAATTGAGCATACAGAAATTGACAGCATAGAAATTATTGACATCATAACTACAAATCAATAAACAAAATAAGTAATATATTGAATGATGATTAGTGTTGTGTGGAAAAAGCAAATAGAGTTCGTTTCTTTCTTTCAAATTTAACTTTATTGATTTTTTTGTGGATTTCACATCATGCATCTCATTCCCCCTCATCTCTTTTGTTTTTTTCCCACCTGCCCTTTGCTCTTGCAATCCCCAACCTAAGAGAAAACAAAATAATGTTTAGAAGAAAAAAAATACTGCATCATAAAAGTTGTGGTGTGACATACTGAGTTACACAGTTTACCCTTTGGTCCATACAACTTGCATGCAAGTCTTCATTGCAATGAGTCATTGATCCTGGTCTGAGACCTCTGGTTTCTGCTATACAATCAATACTGGGCCTTCGCTGCTGCTACTCTTTTTGGACGTCTTGTGTTGTCCTATTTCATGGAGATCCTGCAAGTTTAGGTTTTCATGACCGACCCCTACATGCTCTAGCAGTTCATAGATGACGTGACTATTCAAATGGGCCAACTCGTGATACTTTTTCTGGGTCTGAGTGGTTGAAGGGTTGGCCAGCCCACCAGCTCTCCCTCAACTTCCTGACCAGGGTAAAGTCTCTGGTACTAAACTGACTAGCTCATCCTATGCAGAAAACAGCAAAGGGTAGGAGGCGGTTCTCCTATTCTTATGTTTTCTGGGCCAGCTCACCTAAAACTATATCACCAGAGTCAGCTCTAATATGTTGCCCCGGCGAGGTGCAGGTACCACCCTGCTGAGTGCTGTTGCTGTTGAGATAGGGAGAGGCAGTGCCAGCCCTTTTACTCTCATGTCCACAGGGATAGCTCTCCCATCCACCACAGGAATGTGTGGGGAGGAGGATTCTATCCCCTGCTCACGCTACCATATGGCAAATGAGGGGATGGGTCTGTATCTCTCACTCTTTCGCTCTCCAGGCTAGCTCACCTGCTCCCCAGTCAACAGGGCCAGCTCTGCTGTACTGCCTAAGTGAGATGCAGGGGCTGCTCTCCCTAGTGTTGCCGCTAGCGATAGGCAGGGCCAACTCTGTACAGCATATCCTCTTGGCCTTTAGTGGTAGCATGAGCTACTGACATTAAAACAGACCATGACCGTAGAAGGGCCACAGACACAGGCCATGGCTGCAACCCAGATCCAGACATCACCACGGCCCCAGGTGGCAAGCAGGCCACTGGTCTCAGTCCACTTCTCACTGCCTTTGCTTTTTCGGATCTGTCTCTCTCCACAGGACAGGAACCATTCTGTCTCTCTCTCTTCCTTACAACCCCATATATTTGTTCTCCATAATAAAGCCCGACTGCCCAGTATCACCAGGCACTGGTTGCACCATGTTTTCTCCTCCCAGGCCCAAGATAGAGATCCCTGGGTGGGCTTGTGGATCTTTGTCTCCTGTTCAGTCTTTATCTAGAGTTCAGGTTTTAATGGGATAAACTCACATCAAATTAAAGGTAACCACACACTCAATTATCCCTTGCACACAGTGTTGGAGTCATGTTGTTTAAGCTTCTCAGAGTTGAGAAGCTCAGACAAATACCTGTGTCCCCTTTGACAATAATAAGTGGCTGAGTTTAGCTAGGTCATTCCTCGGGCTCCGTCTTTAAGGAGATGAGAAGCTGTGCTTTCTCTTACTCTGTTGTAATTCATCTCATCTATCTCACCACATTGGAAGAGCAACGACTACCCTTTTGTTTGGAAGGACTACAGAAAGCAGAAAGACCTCAGACTTGCCACACATGCTAGCTCTGTTTTCATGATTGGGGTGAAGATTGTCATGCACATCCAGCTTAACCTACTACATTCAATGACTCAAAGTGTCTGAGCACCCCGTAGCCACAATGATATGCAGAGAAATCAGCCCATCAAAATATGAGACGATAATAAATTGGTCGTTTTTAGATAAAACTTATTTAACAGAATATGTGAGGCAGTGGACATTGCAACAAAAGAACAAGTATACAAGTACATGGATGAACAAATGAATGGATGAGCAATATTCTGAGCAAATGCCTGGAGGTCATGAGAGAGCAAGCCATGCAGTTTGGGTGGTTTATACCAAGAATCAATACATTGCAGGAGCAGAATTCTGACTGCATCTCCAGATACCATGTAAATAAGCAATCTGTGGTCCATGAAAACCTTACATGTGTTTGGAAGCCAGACCAGAGTTAATATGCTCCAAACATTTTTCTTCCCAAAACATCTTTTGTTTTGTTGCTGTTGTTCAGATTCTGAAACATGTCCCCACCTGATTGTTCCTTTACCCCAGGGGCTTATTTATCACAGCTAGAAGGGTATGGTTCTGATCATTAATGAAGCAATTAGCTTTCTACCTTGAGAAAACAAGCTAATTAATCAAAACATTCTTGCTAAGTCACTTTGACCAGTACAGAATGTTCTACAATTGTAACAAACTATCTGTAGCTTAAATAGTAATAGTATTGCCAAATAAAAAGAAAGTGCTTTCTGAAAAATATTTCACAGTAATCAGGCCTCATAATACATTTTATTATAAACTCTCAATAATCATTTAGCTTTGATATAGCTCATATGGGGCTGGGAGATTTCCCAAGTCAATGCAGTGGCAGCCTTGACCATGTTTCTGTGACATAAGAAGGTGTTCACAGAAAATTCAGTGGTATTATTAGTTGTATTTTGTATGCTGTGTATTCCAATCAACAAATTTTTTTTAAATTTCTCACAGTGATATTTGTTTAATGTTTCATGCTTTATTGGCAGGCATTGCAACTTCATGATAATGAACGCTATCATATACAATGCTTCATTGTGTTCATAGGTGCCACATCTGTAAATCAGAATCAGTTAAAACACTAGATAAAAATCTTGAGATCACAATAGAAGAGAATCTGGGATCTCATAGCTATGGCATAATTTCTGGTGATTTTGGTAGGTAACTACAAAGTTAAGAGGACAAAAGAAAATCTCCAAATTTTCTAGAATTTTTTATTAGAGAGTAGTTTAAATACAGTATTAGAGCAATGACTAAAATATTTAAAATCAAAACTTGTCATTGGAGTATGCTATTTTCTTAATATCATGTACAAACATGGTATCATGTAATATCCACAAGGAAGATTACTTGTACTTAGGTTTAAGACAATAGAAAGTCTTTATTAGTCTATCATACCACAATGCAATCCTGAAGCTTTCTGTCTCATCTCACTGCGAGCTTTCAAGCCAAAACAAACAAACAAACAAAAAATACATACCTCAGCTAGCACAAACAGCCAGAAGCAGAATTGCAGAAGCTAAAAAGCAAGGTTAGTACATTTACAGACTTTCCCAGAACTATAGGCTTTTCTGTATTAGGTCTTTGCTTCATTTTGGTAGGTGTAGCCTTTGTGTTGGGTTACAAGACCTGGATAGTACTTCCAACACGGAATCAGTTGTGCATAGGTATGGAAACCAGTTACAGTTGTAATGACAGACCACAGATTTATTCATATGCTCACTTCTATTGTGACTTGAGGAAAGAAATATTTTTAAAAATGTTAATAAAGACAATATTTTTTGAATTTTTAATTACTTGATACATAACCTAGTATATTGTAAAACATGGATTATAGCCCATACTAACAATTAATAAAATGACTATCATTTCACGTGTAAATATTTTTCATAAGTTTAATTTTGAACTATTATTGTTTATATTTCAATTATGCTATATGTTATCAATTTTAAGCCTACTGTCAGTGGATCTGATTTGCTAAATAATGTCACAAGATAGCATATTAAATAATACATATTTTGATATGATGGTTTTTGAAGTTTCTGAAAAAGCATTAAATAATTTTTAAATTTTTGTCTCATCAATATGTACGAACAAGTAATTCCCACGTCATAGTTTTAATAAATTCTACATAAAAAGCATATAGAGCTAATAGGCACTCAAGAAAACTTTCTTTGACTCTTAAAGTAGTGACTCTTTCTTCCTGATGACCAGGTATAGAACAGGGGTGCGCATATGAAATAAGCTTAGCACAGATAGGTTCTGTTCATTGTTCCTGCACTCCTATCCAGGGGATATGTTTCCATACATAACATGATAGGAGATAATCAGATGGACTTTACTCCCTCAAGATTTCCACAATAGACCCGAAGGCTAAATTGGAAACTGAGGTGACATTTCTAAAACAAGCTGAAGAATGTGAAAGCACATTCATTAATATTTTGCCTTTTGCTGATAATATCTCATTTCTTTTTTTCTAAAGATGATGCTGAGGCTGAGGCCCTTATTGATCACTGAAATTTGTCTAACACCCGAAATGATTTCTGGAGTCTTCTTTTTGAAATTTGAAGAATCTTTGAAGCAGCATAATCCAGCAGCAGGCTTCAAGATCTTCTAGGTTTTAGCGTACTACCCAGCAACTCTAGTGATACCTTCCAACCACTGGGCAGGCAACCAGCCAAGGGAAGTTTAATGAGTTCTGCCTAGCTGGAGGCTTAGACTCTCAAGTACTAGGAAACTCTTTTGCATTCATGGTTTTATGAAATCCCAACCTCTGTTTTAACACGTGCTATTGATAGAACCCCCTATGTGCTAACGAATGTTGATCTTTGTCCTTACATCTCCCAAAGTGTTTTTTTTTCTTTCCAATTTTTGTCTTTGACTTAGTGTTCTACCATAGGTCTTCTTTCTTTGCCTTTTAACCATCTATTAAAGGGAAGAATTTTGTTAGGATGTCTTTTCAAATATAACTTCACATCTTTTCATATTTTATAGACTTAATTTTAGTCTTTTCATGGCCTCATTATTAACATATGATATCAATATTTCAATGTTCATGATCTGTCTTCTCTGTCTAAATTTTCTTCAGACTTCTCACAATCTCACAAATACCATTTTAACAACTTGTTCATTGTCTCCCACATGCTTAATATTGATTTTGTCAAGTTTTGCATCTCTAGCAATTAGCATAATCCCTGGCATCTCTATGATGATTCAATAATTATATACTTGATGTACTAAGAACAAGAAATTCAATAATATGACACTTAATGGATTAATGAAAATAATAGTGCTCAATAAAATGTTAAGGTGAAAATTTCAGCTACATATTAAAAAATTGGCATGACAGCTGTTTTTTTCCAACAATAAAAGTTTAATTTAGAGGAATTAGACAAGGCTGGTAACAGAAAAATAGCAAAGCAGCATAAACTGATTTTACATATGACAGAAAATCATGTTACAGAATTCAAAACAAAAGAGACCCATTAAAATAAATAAACCAACATTAAGTTAGTAATAAAATATGGTTTCTCCCTTAGCATCCAAAACGCAAAATGGTGTTTTTCTTTTCACACATCACTTATTTTGGCTAACAGAGGACAGCAAGAATTAAAAGCGAGAAGGCACAAATGTTAAAGTTCTCATAGATGCTGTGATTATCAGCAAAATAATTCTTAGAATCTAGAAAATATTTTAAGGTTTATTGATCACCAAAGTCTACTGTATAAGTATATGTGATCAAATGGTTTCTAACATGCGTATGACAAAGCAGGTGAGCAGTAAATGGCACACATGAAGGAAATGAATATGTTGGAGCAGTTTTCTCTGTCACAAATCAAGACAGAGATGTGATGTGGTAATTAATGTGGTGTGACGCTGTAGGATTTAATTGAGAAATGGTGGAAGGTGGTATTGACACAGAGAGACAATGACTAATTTAGGAGACTAGATGGCCCATAAGCCAAAACAGCTCTCTGCCTAGCTGATCATGACTGAGGTGGGATTTCTTAATACAGAAAGAATCATCTTCTTAGTAAGTGATACTTAAAAAAAATCAGTGAGTAAAATTTTAGTGAGTTGTCAGCCTCACTTTCTAATTTATTTTCTAAAACTCATAACTCCTTACTGTTGTCTGGTGTAGTGTTTTTTCTTGTTCATTTAGCTTCCTGTTTATCCTTTGGAACAGTTTGGGAAGTTAATTGTAGGCAAAGATTGTGCTTATTTGTCAATATTTAAGTAGAGACAAACACATTATACACTGCATGGAAAGATAAATGTACAGCTTTTGAAAACAGCTGTATCAAGGGAGCTTCTGCTTCCCTTGCAAATTTTACATTGGAAGAAGTCAGTTTTGTACCCTCACTAAATAGTGGGCAAACTGCTAGTATTTTACAAGGTGTGTTGAATACACAGCTTTGTGATTCTTTCAGTATTCATCATCATCTTAAACCTGACAATAAGACATTATTTCACTTGAGAGGCTACACCCAGAAACTAGACCTAATAAATGTTTCTATGTGTATGTATGGCTATAGCATGCAAATTCCCCATCAATATTTGAACCTTAGCTTTATTCGAGAATTAAACAGTCCCACTCTTAAAATCTACACTGTTGAAAATATATGAAGCCATCATTACTTCTTTTATCAAGATCTTTTTCAAGAAATCTATGTCCTCCAGCACCAGAACTCCTCTTACTATGCCTTATTAATATTCATTTAATAGAGTGTTTCTGCACTTTTGGTTCAGTAAAAACACGATGATGGGGGACAGCAGAATCCTCAGCCTGCAAGGGTGATTATTGGGAGTGCATCCTGGCCCAGGGGCATGGTTGCCATGGAGATGCTACTGATCTGCCAAGGCTGTTTCTCACTGTGGGTGGAAAGAAGCTCCCCTGCCAGCAACTATGTGGGATTCTGGCAGCTGGAGAGAATGTTGAAATGATGTGCTGCTTCTCCATATGTGAGTTCAAAGAGACTTCTTTAAATGCACTCGGCAACTCCACTCAGAGTCATAGAAAGAATGGGTTTAATTAGGACGTAGTCCATTATAAGCATAATATATCCCCAATGAGACACTTAAGGATATTCATTTGAACAAAAGTTTTACAGAGGGTCAACACTTCAATTAAATTTTTCTACCCAGATTATGCAGAAATGGAAACTTAGAGGAATTTGTATTTGTCAGCAAAGGTAACATTATTCTGAATAATTTTTATAGCAATGTATAAACAGAAAGGAAGGATATATTTCAGTACCTTTTGGAGACCTGAAACTAATTTGGAAATGTGTAATAACTCAGAATCATCAACTCTAGCTTTCTCTAGTATTATAATTTTTCTTATATGTTTCTAAATTTAAAAACAACTAGGAAGCTTAATTTACAAATATAGACAGATGACCCTCCTACATCATATGAGCACATGATTTCTTCTTGGGGAGATGGAACCTGGCATAGAAGCTAATGTTAACTGTATGCAGCTCTGCAGTCAAAATGTGACCTAAGTACAAACTAGCTCCACACTGGCCATTCTGGTGATGATTTTTATATTGTTTTTTTTTTCTAATTTTATCTGCTCTTGAGTAACTCTGATTTCATATTTTGTTCACCTGTAAATTCTGTGTTCTAGGATAAAGTAAAGGTGATGGTATTCTGAATTTAGAATCCTCTCCCTGTATTTGAACTTATAATCAGGTGATTTTGTTGAGCATGATAATTTGGTTTTGACATTTCAAATGTCTGTAATAGGATCTTCCCTTGATGCTATCAAATGTTTTGAGAAGAGGAACAGAGAAGAACAACAAAACTGGGACTTGAAGTCATTGGGACCACTTGATAAACTTGACAAATTAGGAGAATCTTTGTTTTTGTTTTTTTTCCCCGTTTTTCTTTTCCTTTTTTTTTCTTTTTTTTTTTCTGTAGCTTTGGAGCCTGTCCTGGAACTAGCTCTTGTAGACCAGGCTGGCCTTGAACTCACAGGGATCTGCCTGTTTCTGTCTCCCAAGTGCTGGGATTAAAGGCGTGCGCCACCACCATCCAGTTTGAATCTTTGCTTTTTAATACGAGTGTTATTTGTTTCCCCCATTAATTTCAAGTCATAAGTGAGGTGGGAATTATAGAATATAGAAATGAAGTAGTTTAATTTTTTCTGCCACCCTGTTAGTCTCTGCCCAAAACTGGGCTCAATGACATTCACATACTACACACACTGGTCTAAACCATCTGTTCGTGAATTTTTTTCTACTGTATGAAGTTTCAAGCTGTTCTAACCTTTTCCTCTTCCCCACATTGTGTGTGTGTGTGTGTGTGTGTGTATGAAAAGTTCAGAAAATGATATTGCTATTAAAGTAAGAGCAAAACAAAACCAGCGAGTTACTCAGGCTCCTAATTAATCTTCTGAGGAAGTTGATATAGGCTGTAATTGTCAAGGCCTGTTTAATGAACAATATCAAAATAACAGACTAGTTCATTTTCCAAATATAAAGTCAATTCATACAACAACTTTTAAATTTCATGTTTTAAATGTTATTGCATGTAAATATAGATATAGATTCATAAAGATCAAGGATCTGTAACCAAAAAGTAATGCAGTTTGAAAGTCAAAACATACCCAAATATGTAAATTTTTCAGCCGTGATATTATGTTGCAAGTATAAAGTCCCATAACTAACTTCTATGAAAGGACATAATTAGAATGAAGACCTATTAAAAAAATCATTTAATTACCTTAAGGCCAAGTATATAAAGTATATATGCAAATGTATTTTATGTTGAGGAATCATTTTCATCCTCAAGCTATTTGTTTATATGCTGATATCCCAAAGTTAAAAAACAAAAAACAAAAAACAGTCTGTTAAATCCAAAGCACTTCTAACCCCAAGCACTCCAAATTAGGGATGTTCAACCTTTATGTGCCTTCTACGTAAAGCATGCTTAGCATTCCCTGTGATTGACTTAAGTATAATAATCACAATCCACTTAAATTCTCACTTGTTACTTGTTTCTGGAGAAAAGGGAAGCATAATCAATAACATAATGGGCTTTCTTATTCCAATGGTATTGAGCTAAGAAGTTTCAAATGGAGTGATACTGAGGTAAATCTCTGGACTGGAGATGTGTGTGGCAGGGCAGGGGTAAAGCTGAATATATGAGATCATCTCGGAGGCTTGCTATGCTTCAAATACCAAGTCTGAGGAGGGCTTAGCACATAGTGTCTCACCAATACTTCTCATTACCAACATAACCATTTCAAACCATCTAGTTAATTTAATTGAACATATATGAAATTTACCACGAAAATGTTGGCATTGCATTTAAGCATAAGCAAATATGTTTTGTGATATATCAGATTAAATGCTCAAAATTCTCTTTCAATGGAGGCATCAGTGATGAAATTCAAAAACTAAAAGTGCTTGTTATGGTCAAAGAGTTTTTGACAACCATGTGAAAGAATAATAGTATCAGCTGTAACACAATCTTAATTAATCTTATTAATAAAAACCCTGAGTCAGATATTGAGGGTGAATGCCTAAAGATCAGAGAAGGAAGCAGCAGCCACTAGAGAGACTTCTTACCTCAAACCGAATTGGGCAAGATCCTGTCTCTACAAATTCTCAGACAGAGTGCACTGAGATCCTGCCTTCACCCACTTTATCTTCCTATTTCCACCTCCCTAGTGGTGGGATTAAAGGCTTAAGACACCACTACAGGGCTCTGTTTCTTTTTTCAGATTGATTCAATCTCCTGTAGCTGTAGCCCAGGGTGGCCTTGAACTGATCTTTCTGCTTTCACCCAAGTGCTGGGATGAAAGATGTGTGCCACCGTTGTCTGGCCTCTATTGTTAATTAGTGCCTAGTTCCACCCTCTGATCATCAGTCAAGTTCTATTTGTTAGAAACAAAATATCACCACAAATGAATCAAGTCTAACAATAATAGCTTACACATATGGAGCACTGAACATTTATCTCACACAGGTATTGTTTTACATATTGCTTCATTTAATCATTACAATAACAGTTTGGATTTGTGTGCCTATTTTCATCATTTTTACAAGATAATATCAAAAAGATGAATCTGCCTATTTTCTGTTTTCTTTTTTATTGATTTTTATTGAGCTCTACATTTTTCTCTGCTCCCCTC
>LOEQ01003534.1:0-12916 GCA_001685075.1 Bramus lutescens
ATAGATAGATAGATAGATAGATAGATAGATAGATAGATAGAAGATAGATGGATGAATAGCAGATAGATAGATGATAGATAGATGACATATAAAGTCAATGACCTGATATTCTTATCAAGCAGTTGTGCCAAAACTTAATTGATAGTAATATTGGAAAAATTAATATGGATACTTAAAGACAACAAAGCTGTAATTCAGATAAGTTAATCTACAAATCAATGAAAGTGGGAAATAAATTTGCTTAACTCTACTTTTCCAGACATTGTGACATCATAAGCCAGAAAAATGCTTGCCTCAAATGATAACAATGCAGAAATTTGTTGAAAATGTATTGAAAATAATAATGTGTGAAAATAAACAAATTACCAAGCAAGGCTATAGTATTTTCAGAAAGTCTTACATTAGTTTTTCTCTACTGAAGTGTCTGTGGTTAAAATGTTTCTTCTTCAAAGTATCCTCACTGTATATTATTTTTCAGAAGAATCTTGGAATTCCTCAACTTCTATATCTCTTTGTATAAAAATTTAGTCCAAAAGAAGAAAACTGCTACTTCACTCTGAATGAGTGGTGATAAATGTAATCGACCTTCTCATTGCTCCATTCATCCATGGAAACAGGTAAGACATGTTGAATCATAAAGATGCTCTCCAATATTTCTCATTTTATATATTTATACATAATTTCAACCTTAGGCATTACCCTTCTCCTTAGAAACCAGTGGAGAGCTTTTAAAAGATAAATCTAAGTGATATATGTTGATAGTCCAGAGACAGTAGGTGAACAAACTAAATTTTGAAAGTGATTACTTGAGGCTAATGCCATTCATTTTTATTCTATGAGAATCATCAAACTAGACATCAAGTAAAAAACAGGAGGGGTGACTCCTGAATATCATGTTTACAATGGAGTACTTAGGTATTTTTCATAACTACAATCAAACACCCAACCAAAGTAATTCGAAAGAGGAAGGGCGTCCTCTTAATCATGGTTTAATCCATCACAGCAAGAAGGGTATGTTGCAGTATAGCATCTCACACCAAGGTGGAGAGGAAGCAGAGGCAGGGAACACCTGTGTAAGCAAACTTTTCCCTTTCCCTCCACAATTCTACCTCAGATCCTGCTCTACCAGATGGTGCCACTTACACTACTGGCATTCTCTCCTTAATCAATCATCCCTGGAAGTTCCCTAAGGCACACACCTAGAAGTGGGTGTATTAGCTTTCAGGCATCTCTCAGTCCTGTCAAGTTGGCAATGAAGACTAATCATAAAGAATAAAAAGAACACATAAATAAATAATAAAATTCAAAGTTCAAAAAAATTTAAATAAAACCCTCAAAACATTTATTTTCAGGACTTGTAACCCTTTTAACACATTGATCAGAAATACACTACTGGGCTGATATATGTTGTTCAATCATAAAAATGCTTGACCAGCCTGTTCAGTCCCTAAATTCAAACACACACACACACACACACACACACACACACGGGATGATTGATTGATTGATTGATATTGGAAAAGCTAAAATATGACACAGTGATCAGAACCTATTAAAATAGTATCTTTCTAATGTTAAGACCTACAAAATATAGGCAATTATTTTCATACATGAGATTGGGTCTATATTGTTAAAACACATTCACGTTATTTGTATTCTTGTTCCGCTAAGCTTGAATCACTAATTGCCATAACAACAGTGGCACTACATGGCAGTCCATACATTCCCAAATAACGGGCAATTTGAATTAACTCTAAGTATTTTTATCACTTCAAAATCATTTGAAAATTCAGTTTGACCAACAAGAGAAGAAATCAAACAAAATCAACACTGCATTTTTTAAGTTTGGATACATGAACTGGAATTTTCCCTTGCTTCCTTTTTAGCCACCATGCTTGGGATCTTCATGAGAGCTACATACATACTGGGGACAGCTCTGTCTCTGAAGTTGACACTGAAAGTCAGAAACAGCTTTTGGGGGAGACTGAGTTGAGGGAGGAGGCAAAGGGTTTATAGGGAGAAAGATGAGGAGGGCAGGAAGAAGAAGAAGAAGAAGGAAGAAAAGCAGGAGGAGTCCAGCGACTGAGAAGAGGAAGAGGAGAAACAGGAAGAAGACTTGGAGAAAGAGGGAGAGGGGGAAGGAGAAGGGGGGAGGAATCTGCAGAGTGGAGCTTTCCTCCTTTTCCTTTCTTGGTGTCTGATTTGGTTTCTCATCTGCTTCAGCTGAAGCACTACCTTGGGGATACTTCCCAAGGGCATTGACGTGCCTCTGAAGTAGTTCCTGATCTTCACTCATGGCAATAACTTAACTGAGGACCTTAGGCACAGAGCAGTCACCTGGATTATTATTAATGTCTGCCAGGTGAAGGACAAGAACGTTGATTAAGGTCAGCATTTAGAAGGTTGTGTTCTCCCTTATTGCAGTCAGACACAGAAGGTAGAAGAGAAGGTAGGAAGGAGGATTACATACAGCCATAATTACAAGTGACTCACCCAGTTTCTCAAACACATTCACAAACACGAACTTACACACCCTTAACACTCATACACTCACAAACACATACAACTCTCACCCATATTCACAAAAACACACAGTACTCTCACACATATGCATGCACACGTGGTTGCGTTTATTGAGTCCTGTGGTCTTTTCTTTGCTTAGAATCTTAGTTACTATGTCTGTCACAGTTTTTCTAGAATACTGCTTGTAATCAGAAGTAAAAACAAATAGGAAACAGAAAATTTCTGCAAGAATAAAGTGTATTTTCTTCTCTAATGCATTTCTCAATCCTGGTCTCCTATTTCTGTCTTCTATCCAACTGCTTTTCATACTGGAAAAGAGTGTTCCTTCTGGCTCTTTTGTTTCCTATGGAGGGATTTTGGATTTTTGTTTCAGTAAACATGGTAGCACAGATTGGGATGACAGCATAACTTTCCTGTCATACCGAAGAATAACCTTGATCACAAAGTTCCATGCACAGGGCATGGAACACTGGGCGTGAGCACTGCCATCCTGCCAAGTGTCTAAATATAACCCTGCAGGGAGTAAGCAATCCTTCTATTAGCATGCATCTTTAAAGAGAAATAAAACCTTTCCCACTGTTAAATCACGGCTTCATAAGGGAAACTTAATTAATTGATTCACTGAACCTGTTCTTCTTAAGGAAGGAAGATACAATCATTGCATAGTACAAGGGAAAAACTCAAAATGACCTTTGGGGAGAATAAGAAAAGCAAGAAAATTTTCTTTCTGTAACCATACTTTTTCTAATTCATTCACTTCAATAACTGCCCCTCTTAAAATAGATACTTTGAAAATCAACTTTGTAAATATAATGACAGATGATCTTTCTTCCAATATTTCAAACAAAGACCCCACGTCCTCTAGAGGGGTGTGCTAAATTATAACATCTTGGCACATTTTGAGGCAGGAGAATCCTGGCAAAGAGCTCATTTCTGAAGCATAGAAGTATAAATTGGGCAAATATCTGATTAATATTTGAAACACATTATGCCACCCAGAGCTGGCAACATGACAATCCACACTTCCATCAATACCACTGAAACACAATACATCACACTTTGTCTTTGCTGTATTTTAAGGTCTGTATGAAAATCGAAGCTATTTGTAGATTTAACAATAAGCCCATTAGTTTGTGAGAAGGAGTCACATTGCTAAATTCCCCTCATCTGGTCATTCTCTTTTCTTTCAATGACTGTTGACAATACAGTGTTTACAGTTCCTTAATCCCGTTCACAGAGCCAGGCTTCTGCTCTGAAGAGGCGCTTTTGTGAAGGGATCCATAGAAACAATTACAGTAGTTTACAAATGTGTAATTTTCAGTCTGGTCACAGGATATTAGCTGACTATAGAAATGGTAATTACACCTTTTGAGGGAAAAATAAATAATCTTGAATTCAGCTTGTAAATACTCATGTTTAATGAGACATTTCCCAAACAAGTCAACACTCCGAAGACCTGCACGGAGATATAAAACGAGAAAAATCTCAGATCTGGAAAGAGTACAAGGACGTAGAAATAAAGAAGAGACTACAAGACTCAAAGTTGCCAATGCTCCCAGTGTTTCTGAAAGCTGCCGTCGTGGATGGTTCGAATTAGTTTTAATTAGTTGTAAGTGTGAGTACATGTTAATCAGCTAAGCGCAGCACGGCTGGTGAAAACGACCTATCAGCCCTGAGTATAAGCTAAATTTGCCTATCAAGTGTAAACAGGGTAATGACAACATAGCCTGAAATGAGTAGATGCAAAACAGCATTTTCTAATCCTTATTTCCTAGTCCAATATCTGGTCCTTCTCACTTAAATAGCTTTTTAAAAGTTTATTTATTTACTTTTTATAACCATGAAAATTTTACATCCCTATTTCAGTTCTCACTCCCTCCCCTCCTCCAGCCCCCCCCCCATCCATACCTCATAGAGGGTGAGGTTTCCCATGGGGAATCAACAAAGTCTGACACATCACTTTGAGGAAGGACCAAGGCCCTCCGCTCTATATTTAGGCTGAACAAGATACCCCTCCAAAGAAAATGGGCTCTGAAAAGCCAGTTCAAGCACAAGGGGATAAATCCTGATACCACTGCCAGTAGGCCCACAGAATGCCCAAGCCACAGTACTGTCATCCACATCAGAGGGCCTAGTTTGGCCCTATGCAGGTTCCTCCATTATCAGTCTAGAGGCAGTGAGCTCCCACTTGCTCAGGTCAGCTGTTTCTTTGGGTCATCATGGACTTGCCCCTTTGCTCATATTAGTGATCCTCCTTTTCTACTGGTCTCCGGAAACTCAGCCCAGTGCTTAGCTGTGCCTCTCTGCATCTGCTTCCATCTGTTACTGAATGAAAGTTTTATGATAACAATTAAGGTAGTAATTAATCTGATTATAGGGGAAGGCCAGTTCAGGCACCCTCTCCACTACTGCTTCAGGTCTTAGCTAGGGTTTATCCTAGGATTCCTAGGAATTTCCCTGGTGCCAGTTTTCACGCTAGTCCCATAATGGCTCCCACAATCAAGATATCTCTTTCCTTGCTCTCCCTCTCTGTCCTTTGCCGCATCTCGACCATCCCGTTTCCTCATGTTCTCTTCCTCCCTCCCCCTTTTTAATCTAACATCTAATTTAACCTAATCTAATACCTAATATAAAAGGAATTTAAAAGGGAAGTAACAAGAATTAAAGGCAGCTATCAAAATTTGCACACACTGCCTCACATAAATTTTTACTGACGTTTAATATTTTGTCACATACTTTATATCCAGAGTTATTCTAGACGTGATAAAAAATACTTTCAAGTGGCTGAAAAGCGCTGCCTTTTAAGAGATGCTCAGACAGATTTCAAGCGCCCTTCCGTGTATTTGTACTCAGAAATAAATCAGATTTGTTGTCAGTCACTTAAGATAGAAGATTTAATGTAGCACAGTCCTAAGATTTATGTATGCTATGGAGATTATAAATCTCTAATTTCTATGCATTATTTTCAAACATCATTAAAATAGTAACTTAACAATTTAAAGATTTTAATGCAATTGCTAATACTTGGGAAATAATCCAATCTTATTCCCCAGTGAAGGGAAATCAAGCCAACTTTAGGAGGGTAAAAAGAAAGGCTGCATTATAACAATGAGACTGTAAGTATCTCACTGAGGACATAGCTTAGTTTGTTTCTTTTCACTCCCAATTAAGCCTGAGAATTCTTTCAAATATAAGCAGTTAATTTAGCTTCTTAATCATAAAAAAGATATTTGACTGCTGCAATAAACATTCTATTGGTGGAGAAGATTGTTGTTTTCAAATATTTCCTTTGAGACAGTGCCAGTGAACTCCAGTTCCAAATATTCTGAAAATATTAACGAATATGCAATAAATGGTAGAACATAACGACTTCCATTTAAATAGCTATAAATAAAGAAAAGGAGGCTAATTTATCAATAAAAGAAAATTTTGTAAATGCCAAAATGTTTACGTACTTAAAAACACATTAAACTTACATTTGTTAAAACTATATTTGATGGTTCTACTATTCACTTCAGCTGCCATTTAATATCAATGAAAGCTCATTAGGGAAGAAAGACAAAGACGATAATAGAGAAAAAGGTAAATTTATTCAATTGTAAAAAGTACATTTAAATGCATTAGATATATTAATTTATTAATATGACTAAGTGTTCATTAAATGACTTCATTTATAATTAAAGCACAGATGACATTTAATCTTGAAATAAATAATATTTAGATGATTTTGCTTTCTTTACTTTCTTCTTTGACTGGAACCAATGTCTTGGCTATTTTCTGAACATGGGATTTTGGTCCAGCACAGGAACACCACCCCATGAATGGCTAGAGGGTTATTAAGGAAATAACGCTCCTATCTTCTCTTTCAACTTAAATGTCACACATAATCCAATAGCTTAACCTAAATTATTATTCAGCGGTACCTTGAAATAAAATAGCTTTCTAATATTTCTCAACATGTGTTTTATTATTTTAAGACAGAATCTCCTGTTGCCCAGGATGAACACTGAACATCTGATCCTCCTGCCACATCCTCCTGAATGCTGAGAATATAGATACATGCAACCATAACTGGTTTGCTTCTAGGATGTTGGGATTTGACCCAATGTCATGAGTTCTAGGCAAGCACTCCAGCAACTGAACTACATTCTCAGGCCTGCTTTGACTATTTAGACAATAATATTATTATAAACACATTAAAACACATTTTAATAAGCTTTGTCATTTTAGCATGTTTTCTACTAAAATTCTCCGTAGATAATTTATGATACAATAATTAACCCTTATCTCTGAACTTGACTGCATGTGATGGATTTGGTACTCTCACATTGTCTATGTAAAGTGATGTGACTATATCTTTTTTCTTTCGTATTTAAAATGAAGATAAAATATTATCCATATCACAGGAATACTTAAAAAAGAGTTGATACAGAAATGTATGTATTAGAGTGTAACTTATACAAGACACATCTATAACAACATTATTATCATATATGACAGTTTTGGTACTTAGTCATTGATACAGCATCTTGCTATGTAGCCCATTCTGTCCTGGAACTTGGGTCTCTGCTCTCTGCATCACAAGAACTAGGATGCTGGATATCAGCCTAAACTGTGTCCAGGTCTGACATAGTTGTTCATTCATATGGCCCAGTGCATCCTGATGTTAAATATATTGAAAAACAAATCGGAACTTGGAATCATCAAATGTATATTTTCAGAACAAGTTTTAATATAAATCTCACACAAACATATTGTTTAAGATATTTTGAAGGTGAGCGAGAGATAGCAGTTTCTCTACACAGGAAAAGATCTATGTTTATCCACTAGGGTAAAACCTATGCTACCTGGCATTCCCTAAGTTCCATCTGAAAACAACTGCTCAGAATGAGGGATCAATTATCTCGCTAACAGAGACAGTTCTCCAGTATTCAGTTGCACTAGGAAGCTTGTGTCTTTTATATCTCAAATCTTTCAATGTTTAACTCGAGCATAATTACATTTTGTCTTCCGTTTGCAGAAATGTGCACTAGAAGAAGTAATGGTGCCTTATACATATTTTTCTATTTACAATTAGATTTCATTTGTATAATGCATTTTATGTTTACAGAAAAATTGTCTGTATAATTATCAGGGGAAATAGGTAATATTATTATGAACAAATGTCCACAGTGAATTCAGATTTAGTTAATTTAACTTAGCATTTTTTTAACAGTTTCAAAATCCAACCCACATTCTTCAAAATGTACCTGTTTTGTCTCAAACTCTTTGGGGCTTGACAGATTTTTTAGACTTTCCCAGTTTTTGATGATCTTGAGAATTCTAAACAGAGCTAGTCCGGGGTATTTCAAGGCATCCTAAATTCATACTCACTTGATGTTTTTCTCATGAGAGAATTTGGGTTATGGGTCTGAATGTTTAGAAATGCTACCTTTTTCTCGATACACAATATTCTTTTGTGCCCTCTTACTATGAAAAAATACAGTACTTGTGTGATAGATAGACAATCTTATATTTGATGATAACTCTATAAATTTGCATTAAAATGTCTTTGGAACATATCAAATATTGCATTAAATCTAACATCTAACAGTAATTCTTGTTTTTTGTTGTTTTGTTTTTTGAGACAGGGATTTCCGATGAAACAGTCCCGGCTGTACTGGAACTCACTCTGTAGACCATACTGGCCTTGAACTCACAGAGATCCAGCTACCTCAGCCTCTTGCGTGCTAGGATAAAAAGTGTACACCAATATCTCCTGGCAAGCATCTTATTTTGCATGAGCAATCACAGAGAATTGTAAAACAAAGAATAATTCCTGTAAAAAAAATCTGCAAATGTTATATAATTAATGTGCATTCTAAAACACTATAAACAAAATCTACATGCATGTATGTGTTATACGCATGTATGATTAAATCATTATTATCTTTATATAAAATTCAGTTTCTATGTCTCACTTAGAATTATGCTATACATTATTTTCTAAATTGGAATGATTACTAAACACAACAAAATTCATCCAATAATATCCATTTCTACTTAAAAATGTCTTCATCACAGAGTTTGAAAAAGTCTTCTTTATATTCATTCTGACTTTGAGTAAAAATGGTCTATTATTGCCGGTTAAACTGAGACTTGGCTCAACGGGCAGTAACTCCCTGCCAGACATTCACTATGACAGAATGTAGGTTTAGTATGTGCTTCTCCTTCAATTCAAAAATGTCTCTCAAAATCTGGATGCGGTCACCAAAGACACCTGACACATGTGTCCAGGATGCCATAGAAAGAGAGGCTCCTAGCTTAGGGAACAGCCAGCTTGCACACACAGCTGGTCTCATTCATTGCTACCCCATCCATTGCCATCCACTTCTCAAAGTAATGTGTATTTCTACCCAGTCCCTGAAGGTCTTCTTCCTCGAAAATTTCCAAGACAAACCATAAATAAGAAAGTTCTTCTACTTTTAGACATTTTAAATGCCTTCCTAATGATTAAAAAAAAAGTGCAATACAGATGATAAGAGGGAGAAATTCACTTTTTCTCAAGTGGACCACCAAATAAAACTTTCAATTGTACTGCATGTTAGTGCAGCAGAAACAACGTAGTGAGAAAATGATTCTGGGATTGGGAAGTTTTTTTGTAACATACAAGGTCAAGTGAGTCAAAATGATGGCCAACAGAATTCGTTCACACAAATTAAGTGACAACATTGGCCAGCACATCTGTCTTCTTCAAAAGCACAAATATGGTTAATGAACAGCTTTTCCAACATTCCGTAGAGTTATCTTTGTGAAGTGTTTCAAAGTGGCATTGAATCTTATGGAAGGGGGTAGGATACAATCCCCACTGAATACTAAAGATGTCTCCAAAGTCTACAAGTAACTTATAACGCAACAATCATGATTCTTCTAGGCTCACACACACAAAAAAAAATTTACACAGAAAAATTTAAGACATTCCAAAACATCTTTTGAAGACCCTGGAGGCATTCAAGTGGACATCCTACCCTCCTCCAAACACTGGCAAAGTAACATGGTTCACTATTGAAAGTTTCCTAAGAGACTAAGTCTAAATTAAATTTTCATATTCATGGAATATAAAAGACTTGAAAGACTCTTATTTTGGTGAAAAGCAAATATTTCTCTTCTTGGGTTATCAGAGGAAACTCCAAGGATAACTACAGGAAGACGGCCAGAATGTAATGCCATACTTCATGTTCATACTTTTTTCTGAGTATAAAGTATCACACTGGTGGTGTCTGCTACATTCCTTAACACCACAAAATGACCCATCTGTCACAAATAAAACAAAATAAAACAGCAACAACAGCAACAAAAACAGAACAATATTTTACACAGCATGCATTTAGTTACGTCTTTGTCCTCACTGGCTGATTATGATTGTTCTCATACTATGAACAAGGATTATCAAGATAGCTTCAAAACGTGCTTTAGAAAACACCAAGCCAGGAACGCTGATCCAGAGCTGAGGAAATAGACCAATCCATAAGGCACTTCCACCCATGCAAGGGGAGCCTGAGTTCAGAGCCACAGAGGCGTGAAAAACTTGGCACATAATACATAAATTGGTGATCCCATATAAGCAAGAGATCCTGGGTTCAAATCCCCCGAGCCTATGTAAAAGCCAGACACACAGCATATGTTTCAAGTCCCCTGAGTCTATGTAAAAGCTGGGCACACAAGCATATGTACCAGTGATCCCACAGGAGCCCAGAACCTGGGGTCATATCTGCAGAGCCCATGTAAAAGTCGGACACACAACATAAACATCAATGATCCTGAAGTACATACGGTGCAAATAGAAGGCAGAAATGGGAGAAGTCTCAAGTACGTTGCAAACCAGCTAGCTGGGTGCACACAGCAAAAGGAAAATAAAGAAACCGTACCTTAAGTTGGAGTTGAGGGCTAAGACCCAAGGTCTGCTGACCTTTACACACTTCAGCACACCACAGTTCTTACACAAATGTGCACTTGCAGTAAATAAAAAGAAAACAAAATATACACCCTTGGACCCTCATTATGCATCAGAACTTGGACTAGCACAGATGGTTGCGGTGCCACTGGGACCGGCATTTGCAAGCCTGTCACCACTGACCACACTCAGTGAACTCTTCTGTAAACACATGCCATGATAACACCCTGCAAGGTCAGTGACCCACAAACTCCTTTTCTTGGGCATGTGTTAACTATACAAACTGAAACCTTTGAGTTCTGTGACATCTGCTAATTGTGACACATTGACACAGCTCACCACTTAGAGACCAAGAGCTTCTAATTGCTGCTAAGTACACATAAAGTGTAAGCAAGTGTGCTAACATATCCATAGGGGTGAACAAGTGAAAATTGTGCATTCAGACACTGTACAATCAAGTGTTTGCCAAGGTAATGTTTTAGACAAAACTTTAATTGGACTTTAGATGTAATAATAAGCATGTCTTCCTGGGTGAAAATTGATTCTATTTTAATTTTCTTGAAAAAATATCAATATATTTTGTTCATGTGTATGTGTCTGTGAATGTATGCCATTAGTGCTTATAGATGCAAGAAGGGGGTTTGTATCTCTTAGAGCTAGAAATGCAAGTGCTTTGAGATCATTCACAGTAATGTGGGGTTAGTGAAGATCTCTGCCTGTTCAGTAGGCTGCCTTTTGTCTTTTTGACTGTGTCCTTTGCTTTACAGTAGCTTTTCAGTTTCAGGAGGTCCTATTTATTTATTGTTGCTCTCATTTTCTGTGCTACTGGGGTTATAGTTAGGAAGTGGTCTCCTGTGCCCATGCATTGAATGCATCTTCTGTCCAGTTCAGTGTGGTCAGATTTATATTAAGGTGTTTTATTGATTTGGACTTGAGTTTTGTGCACAGGGATAGATATGGATTTATTTGCATTCTTCTACATGTTGACATTCAGATATGCCAGCACCATTATCTAAAGATGGTTTCATTTTTATGGTAAAATTTTAGCTACTTGATCAAAATCACGTGTGTGAATCAATATTCAGGTCTTTGATACAATTCCATTGGTCAGCCTGTTTTCTGCTAATACCAAGCTGTTTTTATTACTGTAGATCTCTAATCGAGCTTGATGCCATGGATGGTGATTCCTCCAGAAGTTTCTTTATTGTACAGGATTGTTTTGGCTATCCTGGGTTTCTGTTTTTCCATATGAAGTTGATTATTGTCCTTTCAAGATCTGTGGAGAAGTGTGTTGGGATTTTGATGGGGATTGCATTGAATCTAAAGATTGCTTTTGATAGGATTGCCATTTTTATTATGTTGATCCTACCATATCAAAGAACATTGGAGATCTTTCTATTTTCTGGTATCTTCTTCAATTTCTTTCTTCAAAGACTTAAAGTTCCTGTCAAGCAGATCTTTTACTTCTTTGGTTAGTGTCACTCCAAGATATTTTGTTATTTGTGGCTATTGTGAAGGGTGAGATTTCTCTGATTTCTTTCTCAGCTTCTTTATTATTTATGTATAGGAACACTATGACTTATCTCCAAAACATATAAAGAACTCAAGAAATTAGAATGCAAACTACTCTGGAAATCAGTATGGTGGTTTCTCAGAACATTGGGATTCAACCTACCTCAGGATCCAGCAATGCCACTCTTGGTCATAAATCCAAAGGATGTTCAATCATACTAAAAGGATATTTGTTCAACTATGTTCATAGCAGCATTATTTTTAATAGCCAGAGCCTGGGTGTCCCTCAAATGAAGAATGGATAAAGAAAATATGATACATTTACACAATGAAGTACTACTCAGTGGTTAAAAAACAATGACATCTTGAAAACTGCATGCAAATGAATGGAACCAGAAAAAAAAACTATCCTGAGTGAGGTAACCCAGAAAGATGAACATGGTATATAGTTATAAGTAGATACTAGCTGTAAAGCAAAGAATAATGAGCCTATAGCCCACACACAACCCTAGAAAAGCTAAGTAACAAGATGAACCCTAAAAAAAGAACCTGTATATATCCCTCTGGGATGGGGAAATAGACAGGATCTTTTGACAAAATTGGGAGCATGGGGGTGGGGGGAGAAGAGAGGCCAGAAGGGGAAGAGAGGGAAAAGGGGGAAGGAAAGAGGAGAAATTGAAGGAACAGGATAGTCGAGATGGAGGAGGAAGGACAGAGATAGTGAGTATGGAAAAAATATTTTGATTAAGGGAGTCATTATGGGGCTAGCAAAAACTTGGTACTAGAAAAACTCCCAGGAATTCACAGGGATGACCCTAGCTAAGACCGTAAGTTTCATGGGAAGTCCTTATGTATATGTTTTGCTTTTATTGGTTAATAAGGAAGCTGTTTTTTTTGGCCAATGGCTTAGCAGAATATATCCAGTTTGGAAGATACACACACACACAC
>LOEQ01003534.1:27014-55194 GCA_001685075.1 Bramus lutescens
TCAGATAGGCTCGGTTTGCTAGAGGCAAGCAGATGCGTGATTCCTTTAAGAGAAGGCTTCTTGGCTGAGCATTAGCAGCAAAAACTGTGTAGCTCCTTTAAATCACAGCTTTCTGGTTCACGCAAATGGCTCTTGTTCTTTCAGGAGGTCCTGACACAGGGTGCTTAAATGGGGATTGTGAGCAACATGTTACAAATTGTTTTATGATGACATAGACTTACTGCATCCTGGGTGTTGGAGCTCTGAGCATGTTTCACCGAGGCACTGAAAATAACTGTAGTATGTTGGAGTGGGTAGAGCAAGCAGGCAGGGCTCCGGAGTTGGTGCTAGCCATGCCTGCTTAGCATTTAGAGAAAAGGTGCTCCTGGTCAGAAAATTATTGCAATTATTCAATAAAGACAGATTCGGACAAAAATAAACCTCTAAACCGGTCACAATGTGTTTTTAAAAGGTACATAGGCTTGGAAAAGAGAAGAAAAAGAGTTTAGACTGTTATAAAAAGAAATAGTTTCAAAAATAAAACAAAGTCTTTAAAGAGATAGTAACAATTATATAAAATAGTACAGACAGTCATAGATTAAAGGAGTAAAAAATAAGTCATGTAAAGATGGAAAATACATAGAATCTGGATTGTGTATATTATTGTGATTTCTTTGAATTTTTTGACTACAGAGAGACATTTGATTCTGGGGACTGCTATGTTAAATCAACATAAAGGTATCTTGTCTTTAAAATTTAGGTCTAAGGATATGTTGCTTTGGAAAAGAGGTTCTTTTGTTGTTTCACAGAAGATGAGAAGCTGTAGATTCCTGCCAGGCTAATGTGGTCTGATGGATCTCACCAAAAGGTCTCTGTGAACCCTAAAAATAGTTCACCCAACAAACAGCAGGAAGCAATTTGGAAAAAAATATGCCTGATTCCCAAAATGATTGCTTATAAATGTTCATTTTCATTTTAAAAGGGTTGATTATAAATAGTTAATGGAAATAAGGGAGATATGATATAGAAATATATACTTTGCATTGGTATGGATCTTGATATAAATTTAAGGTCAATTTTTATACTATGTATATGTATTTCTGCTATTGTTTAAGGCATTGTATTTGTGCAGCTCATTTAAAAATATAATGTGTAATTTAAGATTATAAATTGATAGTCATAATAGTTAAACTTACAGTCATGTTAGTTAGTTTTTTAAATGTACAGAGATATATTTCAGTTAGACAACCTTCAAACACTTCAAAGAACTACAGAATATGGCATTTAAATAACTTAGGAATCTGTTGTTGTGAGACATAATTGCTCCTGGAAGCACTATCTATTCCCAAGAGAATATTGAACGCCAAAGACATTTCACTTGGAGTTTGTTTTCTTCTTGCCAAAACTACTCTTTGAGCATAGAACTTCCCAATCCTCAACCACTGACAGAATGGATGGTGTCCAGACTGGACAAGGAAGATATAAGAAAAAAGACTGTCAAACTTTGCCAAGACAAGGTAAGTCAGATTTTCAAATTTCCTGCCTCTGAAAATGATCTTTCACATACTCTAGGCCTTAGCCAATGTTGGTTGCTACAATATTGCAAATGGGACTTTGGGTGATTGCTTAGGTAGCCAGTTGTCACTGTCATTTCTTGTACCTTTTGGAAGTTGCTTGATTGAACTTCCTGTTTACTCAAGTAACATTATTTCCCTTCTCAGTTCGTTGATAGGGTTTAAGACTAGATAGTTATAGTTAGGTTTTTGTAAATACTTAGCCAAGCCATTTTTAATATAAGATTTAGACTCTTTAGGATATGATAACTGTTGAAACATTTATCATATATTTATTGTTTGATAATGTTCATGCTGGCTATAATTATAATTTTTATGTATGCTTTTGCCTCTTCTTTTCCATGGACAATACTTGATATTTGATCTCACTGCATATAATTTTGCAGTCTTAAAACTCTTTTTAGACAAAAAGTGGGAGTTTCTGTGGGAATTCCTTCAGTCAATAGCCTTTAAGATACGATCCCATTTTGGGCATAGTCTCATGCACTATAAATGCAGATGAAAAGCCTGTATGGGCCTCTTGGCTGCTGGATTTGGTTCCAGTTCCCAGTGCTACCAGAGGACTGCAGATCTCTACACTTTCTGTGAGTTTACCGCCAATAAATATACCTTTGTTATATCCCATTTCAAGTAATTGTGGAACTCTTTTGTATGCCAACATATCAAAAAGTAAAACAGCCACACTGCTCAGCCTTACAAAGCAGGCAGTGGTAACACACACCTTTAATCCCACTGTAGTAAAGAAGCTGCATGTTCATTTCCCAGCCATCAGATTTCCAAATAATCACACAGAAACTGTATGATTTAAATCACTGCTTGGCACATTAGTTCTTGCTTCTTATTTGATAACTCTTACACCTTAATTTAACCCATGTCCATTAATCTTTGCATCACCATGAGATCATGGCCTACCTGCAAAGTTTCAGTATGTCTGTCTCTGGTGGTGGCTCCATGGCTTCTCCCTATCTCTGCCACCTTTCTCCCAGCAATCAGTTTAGTTTTCCCTGCCTAGCTCTGCTATAGGCCCAATGAAGTTCCTTTATTAACCAATGTTATTGACATCATACAGAGGGGAATGCCACATTATCCCAGTAGTCATAGAAAGGGTGTTGCATGCCTTTAATCCTAATGGTGCATGTCTTTAACCCTAGCCCTAGAGAGGATTATAAAATGGGAGAAGACAGCTCTCTGACACAGTCTCCTTCTGAGATTCTTGGCAGCAGGATTGCCATTTTGGACTGAGGTAGAGGTAAGAGGCAGTGACTGTTTTGCTTTTCTGAACCTCATGTTGAACCCCCATTTCTCTGCTTTACTGCAGTACTTGACTGCTCCTATTTAACTTGGAAACTCCCTTCATGGTCTTCTCCTTTGACAATATTTCCAATTCTGTTGGAAAGACTATTCAAATGGACTCCCATCCCTGGTCCACAGCAGATGACTTTTCCTCATTACAGCCTCTCAGGTGCCTTCACACTCAAGAATGGACACAGGATTCCGGGCTGCAGTTATATGTGGCATGTAACAGAAGAGACTGGAAACACTATTCCCATCAAAATGGAAGACTGTACCCCTCCCAATTCTTTCGTTTCTCTGCAGGAATCTAGAGTGAGGTGTTTTTCCACTACTGGCTAGTTCCTCTCAAGCAGATGTCATATACTTCCTTGGAATTGAGCAATGTGCTTTCAGGTTTTGAGGTATTTTGAAGGCCATAAATGCATTTTGTTTCAAAATTAGAATCTGTAACTTCGAAGGAAACTGAAAAAGGTTGACTTTGTGAATTCTTAAAGGGCTGAATACAACTTCATGGTAAAGGAAGCTACCTGCATGCTTGCAGACTTTTGATTAATTCCTGACATACATTTGTTTTAAAACGTAACAAAGTATGTTTATGATTTGTTCAGATATGAAATAATTAACACAAAGGGAAAATATACAAAACAGAATTAGTTTTTAAATCAAAATCAAGGAGGCACAATGGATAAAAGTTATTAGTTAAAAATAAAAGCTATCTTTTAAAAAATCTATAATTAAACATCTATCCAGTTTAAAATTAACTACATCAATGTCTGTTTTAACTGTGGCAACATACAGTTATGAGAGGTGTTTACTGGCTTTTAGAATACTTTAAGCTTCTATCTGAGTGTGCTATATTGTGTCATAGATGTACAATAATATTAGATGTTATAAGTACTTTCTAAAATGAACTCTAAATTAAAAATTTATTTGTTATGGCATGTCAAAATGGAGTAAGTTGGAGAAATTTGCCAGGTTTCTGTCCAAATGACATGTTAAATTTGATTCTTTGTAAACAGAAAATGAAGTCTTCAGAATCTAATGGAAGAAAAACACTAAAAATCAACCTCAATCTCTCTCTCCTCTATTTCTCCCTTCCCTTCTCCTGCCCTTTATTACAGACACAAACACATGCCAAATAGACACACACATACACACATGAGTACACACACTTGCTTGAGTAAACACATGCACATTCACATTGTACCCACATACACTCACACACCACAGATAGATTTTCACCTGTGACAATTTTATCCAATATTTGGAAACTTCAGTCTTCCAAAATCTGGGTCATAAAAGGCTCCTGGTATCCAGGAAGAACAAGCCATGAATCAATTAAAATCCTTATATCACAAACAGAAATTTCTCCTCAAAAATAAGGAATCATCCAATTCCATATATGTCAGTAGTATTGAGATGAAGGAGTCCTGGTAGAAACTAAAACACAGTTACAAAACATGGGCACTAAAACCTCATGGACATTAACTATGTGAGTCCGTGTATTAATTCCTCAGCTTGGAGATTCAATTCTTGACTCTGTCCTTCGTAGCAAATAACCCAAACCTTTCGCTTGTGAAAGCATAGGGAAGCCTGACCCACATCTCTAAAAGTCATTCTCTAGTCTATACTCATGCTAATCAGTGTACCCAGAAAGACCAAAGATGCATTTCCCAGAGATGTCAGCATTCTCTATGATTCAGTGCTTCCTAAAGCAGAAACTATATTATTTAAAACACTGCTTTGCCCATTAGTTATAACTTCTTATTAGCTAACTCTTACATCTGAATTTAACCCATCTCCATTAATCTGTGTATCACCAACAGGTTGTGGCCTACCAGCAAAGTTTCTGCATGTCTCTGGTGGCAGATTCATGGAGTCTCTCTCTCTCTGCCTTCCTTCTCCAGCATTCAGTTCCATCTTCCCCACCTACATAAGTTCTGCCCTATCATCGAGCCAAAGCAGTTTCTTTATTCATTAATGGTATTCACAGCATACAGAGGGGACTCCCACATCATTGTATCTCCAAAAAAAATACACCCAGATGTTATGGAGGACTGAATAAAATGGAGAGACTAGAATCTTCCCTCCCTACCTCCTACTCCTGCCTTCCTCTCCCTTGTACTCTTTTCTCTCCTCCCTGCTTTCTCTCCCTTTCTCTTCCCTCCTGTCCTCTAGTCTACCCCCCATATTCCTGAGAACAGACATGATGTGACGTGCTGACCAATGCTCCTATCATGGTGCCGTCCTGCCATGATGGACTGTGTACCTTCGAACTGTAAGCCCATATAGACCTTTCCTCCCTCCAATTTCTTCCTGTTGGATATTTGATCATAGGAGGGAAAAAAAAGAAAGAAATGAAAAATAAAAAAATCAGTAACCCAATATCGGGAAGGGTTGGGAAGAAGTTGTTACTGTGTAATAGATGAAGAATGAATGTTGGCTGCCAGAGAAACTATGGTCAACTTGAAAATAATAAGAGGGATGAATAGGTGCTTATCTAAAATGCAAACATTCATAGTTTTTTCTAGCTGTATCTAGTAAACAAGAGCCTTGTAGCATCTGAAACATAGCTCAACAAGTCATAAAGGTTCTTACTAAACCACCTCTAATTATTCAAACTAGAACGCTAAGAAATTCACTGGATCTGACACCCCAAATTGGCCATTCCAAGAGTGAGTCCTTAATGGATCACCCACTAATGGTCTAAGATCAGATTTAAAATTGATGCATATATTTTACTTTAATAGTCTAATAACATAATTGTCCTTAAAACATTCATGAAAAATTATTAAATACTGAAACCATTTTATTAAGCTATCATGAAGCAAGTGATACATTAAGTGATAGATATCATTTTTTTCTCCAAAATTTAAGCACTAGTAATGTAAGTCAAGAGTTACTTATATTTTTACTATACATAAGAAATCTTCATTAAGAAAAGAGGTGTGAATTATACAAATGATTAAATGGAATTATAAAAACTTAGCATCTACTGTAATTACCATGCACAATAATTGCAGTGCAAAAATGATGAATATAAACATCATTAAGCCAATCACGTACTCACAGTATAATAGAAATGTTAAAGTTTTGCAGGAGAAATTATGTAAATGCAAAGAGCTAATATTTTTCAATTGCTCTGCTGGTTAAAATGGCTTCTAGAGAATTCAGTGTGACCCATAAAGCTTCTCACCAGCTTGCAGTTCCTGTCAGTGATGAAGGCAAAAGTTTTGTTAGATCCTAATCCTGTGGGCAGAGGAAGCCATGTGCAATCTATGTCACTGGCATAACCTAACCATCTTCAGAAATATAGGGATCATAAAAGTATTTAACTAATTGAAAACCAATACTAAACCATTTTATAAATTAATCAATCTTTATTATTTTTGAGAGGGTTAGAGTTTATCTGATTTTACAACTATGTTAAAAGATGAGGCTTATTATGTGAAAAAAAGTCTAAAGTCAAATGGAAAATTCTGTAAAACATGGCTATGTTAGAATTTTAATTTGTACATTTTACTTTTAAAAAATCAACTAAATTTTCTGAACTTGGGATTCCTCATGTGTCAAACAGCTATAATTATGTACATGGAGGAACATGTACATGTAATATAAACTAATATACAATATAATATAAATATTATCAATATAAATGATTGCTAATCATTGTTGAAATTTAGAGTTGGATCTACATAAAATTTACAACATATTTATACATAAATACACAGGCAATTCTTGTATTATCTATCTTATTGGTTTTAATTACTGCATAATTTTAGGCACTGGAAAGTAATATTTTTACTAACAAAAACTTTTATAATTCCCAGAAAATTTGACAGTGTTAATTTGTTAAATAAATCCTAACAAAGTCTCTAGCAAGGTAAGTTTCATCATAATATGTCAGATAATTAACAATTACCCATGTTATTAAAAATTAGTGAACAAATATGTATGATCGATGGAAATGGATGAACATTTTCTGCCTCTGAATATCCAGAAGGCAGCAAAAATGACTGTTACTGAACTATTTTGATCAATTTCTCTTAAATGACAGATCTAAAGAACTTAAAGTAAATGCTTTATTAAAAAGCGTAAAAATTAAATGCTCATTTATCCCTTTCTTTACCAACTCAAAAAACCTTATTCACATTTTCAATGAATACCAAACTCATACCTCTATACTTCCATTCCTTAAGAATGATTTTTTTATTGAAAAAAATTTTAATTTTAATGTTCTGTAAGTTGGTTACTAATCCTGTCTACTTGATTATGTGGAGTTTTCTACATAGAAGATATTACTAGGTGTCCATCTAAAAGGAAAATAATATTTATAATCACCTCTAAATACTTGAATTTTAGCTTAGCCTATCTGGTAATCATATTCACCTCTATGATCACCATCATTACATTATCTGCATCTCAATCAACAGCAGTCTTATCACCATTACATGATCATTATCATCATCACCATCACTGACATCAATTATCACCATGGTTACCATCATTACCACCATCTTCATCATTGTCACTATCATTACTATCTCCCACAGAATCCCTGACACCACTACCACAATCATCCTCAATATCATCCTTACCATCACTCTCCATCATCCCCAACACCACCATCAACCACATCATTGTCATCACTGTCAACTTCAGGTTCTTCAGCATCATCCACACTAACAGATGGTTACATCATCACACTCACAGATGGTTACATCATTGCCCTCATTGCCATGGTGATCACCAATATTCTTATTGCCATTGCCATCACCATTGAAACAGATTTTTAGAGTTTTCCCTTTTCCAAACTTTTGTTAAAGTGTTTATTTCATTTGGTCTGCACAGAAATTCATGAGTTGTTATCATGACCCCCTATGGTGGATATGGATTATTATCTGCTATGAGCTGTTTTGAATCATAATGGCAGAGACTGTGTAATTTATCCATAGCCCAGCTAGTGCTAGAACTCTCATTTTGCTGATGTAAACTCGGGCTTGATTTCAGATTTAGATTAAAGCAGTTTTAACCACCATCCTAGCCTTCTTTCCTAGGACTAGTGAAACCCACCATTTCCTAAGTCCTTCTCTGTGTCCAACTATAACTGAAGTCCTCCAAACCAGAAGCTTCTGTTACTCCCTTAAAAGTAAGAAACTTCTAAGTGCCAAGATGGGTTCCTGAGACCTCAGCTAACAGAATGAAAATACCATAATGCAAAGATTATTCCACACTGAATTAACTGAAACACCATAGGTTTCGAATAATTTTCTAACTTAATTATTTTTGAAATATTCCTTCATTTTTAAAATTGAAAATGATTGCAGAAATGCCAAAGAAATTTTAATCATTAATAGACTCAGCCCTTTGAAAATATAAAGCAGGATTAAATGTTAATATTACTAATCTTCTTAAGCAGAAAAAAGCGGCAAAATTTCCCCCTAAGTCTGTAACTAACTTTATTACCCTTTCGTTTAGGTAGCCAAGTTGTATTGCCACAAAATGTGTTTCCTATTGATTAAACATGTGGCTGGCTCCATTTGTAAACAACCCTCTCTAATGAAACATCCTATGGCAAATGCATTGCTGCTCTTCTGGAATGATGTGCTTTGTTTTAAAATTTTTGTCTCAGTAGGTTTGTGTTCTCCCTCTATTTTATGTTACTGCAACCAACATGCACCCATCCCTGAATTTACATTCTTGTTAAAAGTAGGATGTTAAAGTCACCTAGGCTGAGAACACTGGCATTAGTTTTAACAAAGAAAATTAGAATTAAAACTATAGAGTCTATTTTTGATGGAAGAAGGTTAAAATTTTAGTGGGGTCTATATTTTGGATATGAATTAAAATTTATTTCTGAGGTTTTGGCATGTGTTGAGAGGGAGAAAACATAGTAGCATGAAAGGTATACTATAAATTATGTATTTATTTTGAAGCAAGAGACCAATACATTGGACATAAACATTCTATAATTACAGTTTTTAATATAATGTGTTCCTATAGATATGATGAAGCCTATATAAATTGTCAGGCAAATTCTCCTATTATGATATTGTATGCTACTTCAAAAGTAGGGCCTCTATTCACATTTATGTCCTTTCAGCTACATGAAATATACAAACCACTGAGCTTAGGGTCTAATCTTAGGCTGTAGCTTAGAGATAGCTTTGCTTCCTCGAAGGCCATGACTGACGTTGCACCCCACTTCTCTGCTTTAAGTGTTCATACATGGTATTCTGTGATCTGATCCTCCAGAAATGACAGTGGTCACTCAGATATCATGCCATCAGCTCCTCGTTGACTGATGGAAAAAGTGTTTAGCACATTGCAAAAATGTTATTTGGCAATCAAGTTTGTTCTAATGTGACCACTTAATACACACTCACTTCAAAAAGTAGCTTATTGAGTTTTAAGTCTTTTTATATTATTTCCTGCTTTCTAGAGCATATTACAAAGGAGTCCATCTGTCGGATCTGAAGTTCCCTGAGACCTGGTCCAGGCTGAATGTATAGATGTAGATGCTTAGCCTGTGTGGGTTGAGTCACCCTCAGCAAAGGGGAAAACAATGGGAATTAAAAGGGAAGGAACTATTCAGAGAAAGGAGGGGTGGGGAATGAGGAAAGAGACGAGCCTAACGAACTATGATGAGCTGACCCCACTTCTGATGAGCTTCTGATGAGCTGACCCCCGTCTGTGGTCAGCACATGTGTGCTACATGAGTGGGGTGGATCTGTGCAGACCTACTCCAATGGTCTGCGTGGTGCTGAAGACACTCAATCCCACTGTGGAAATGATTGCTACCTGGTTTGCCCTCCTCCTAAGCCTCCAGAACCCTAATTGCAAAGGGAAAAAAAGTGTTTATTGTTTTACGACCTAACAGCTTTTCATGGCCAAGACCATACATAATTAGGTGAATCTTCTACCATGGATGCTGAAGGCAGCCCACACTCACTTTTCTGGGTTGGATTAAAGCCATAAATATTTCTAGTAGAGAGACCCCTATGGATTGATGGCCGTCATGTATCATAGATTGGCTAAGAATATAGTTAATGAATGACAGCTCGATAAAAACAAAATAAGACACTTTTTAAAAATAAAATAGTCCATAAGAAAGTGTCTAGAATTGTAGAAAGCCCACAGGACTGACTTATTCTGGGTAAAACAGTAGAAATTTGGTGTAATTTCAACATAAATCTCATTAAAACAGAGTCACCATGATGGTATACATCAAGAAACCATTTAGCAGGGGTTAACGGAGGGTTGAACAAGACCTCTTATAACAGCCAAGCCCCCTCATCATTTTGCTTTCTCTAAAAAAAAATACTTCTGTAAAACAAGGGGAAATTGTGGCATTCGTAAGAAAAAATAATATGCACTAAGCTTGAATAGTAAATTTTAGTCTATTTGCACTATGAAAAATTATTAGTAATAAAGGCATCAAGTAATATAGAAAAGCCAAACATGGAGGTGAAATTGCTTCCATTTGTACAGTAGCTAAACAGTAACATTTACCTTCCCATTGAAAACACAAGAGATACTACTTCTTAGATATTTTCTTGTTTGACATTTTATGTATATACTTAAAATTAAATATATAATGTGCAAATCACCACTCATATTTTTCAATTGTGACTATGTCAAGGGGTTAATAATTAAAATTAACCAATCAAAATAATGTATAAGAATTCAAATAGAAATACCCAATTTTGCAAACTTTAATTTTTCTAAAAAAATTCTCCTGAAAATATCCTGAGTTTATGGGGGGGTGGATATATATGGACACAGCAGTCTGGGTACCTGAATTAAACATATTTCTATTATTTTAAATAGATATGCACATTAATAATAATCATTCAATGAAAGTTGCCCCCCACATGTAATGATTATTATCCAACTGTAAATGATTTCATAATACACACAACAATTTACATATATGTGTATATACTCAGTTCATACATTGATCGTAATGGGAAGTAAAATGAGACTAATATTTCACATGTTGAATGCCCACTAGATTAAAGAATGATGCATCTATACACAAGCATTTACATACGTTCAAGTGAGAACATATAGTCATAGATTGTGTTCTACCCATGTGAATAGAGGAACTCTGAATTGTAAGATCTTGCTAGAGTAACTTTCATAGCCATAGAAAATACTTTTCCAAAACACCCACTGCATCCTGAAGAAGTGCGTAAATCATCATTATAGTTCTCAGATTGCCACATTTGATCAAACTGTAAGTCTTTGATCTGGGAATTTAAACATGTTTTTCTCTATATCTTTCTTAGACATCCTTGATCTATTAACATGATAGAAAATGATCATAGAATTATAAACAATATCCTTTTAAACTATGTCAACCTGTTAATCATTTCATCAGCTGCTTTAATCTAGTTATATTTGCATTTCTTGTGTATAATTAGAATATGAAATATAGCTGATGCAATTCATAAAATAAGGCATATATGAATTTGGTCCAATATTTTTAAAAAGCACCTTTTAAAGTGTATTGAAAATATCATTTAAAAGCCTTAATATTGCTACTGGAAATACATGCTTAAGAAATAAAATCTTGGATGTGTGCTTTGATTTAAACACAGGGACATTTATTTTACCCATTCATTAGAAGACAGTAATGGAAGTCAATGAAACATCCAACTTTATAATTGCTAATTATGGAAAACTAAGAAATGAAATGTATGCTTTAAAACACTCAGTGACCCAAATATTTGTATTTAAAATATCCAGAAGGAAACACAGGTTCATCTTAATAAATAGGTTTCTTTATGAAAATGCATTTCAGTGAGGTTTTGATATTTAAAGAAACGAAAAATATTTTACCTTTAAAAAATGCAGTTTTCATTTTCTGCCAAGGTCAATACTTTTCACGATTTTCTGTTGTCTATTCTGTTCCAACTCATCATGCATGATTTATGTATCAAGAAAGAAATCGGTAACTTCAATTTTAAAAATAGAAATGAAAAGTCATGTAACAGAGGAGACAATGATGGGCCATGCTTTCCTCTGTATCTGATAAAGAGTTCTGTTTATGAAGGAAGACACTTGTTCCTCTGTCCCCAGCCTTAAGAAATCGAGGGAATTTGTTGCTAAAATCTGGAAATAAGAGGCAGAGGATAGCTAACATTTCTAAGATAAATTTCTGTGTTAGCTTTCTCAAGGAAACAGAAGAATTGTCAGATTGCTTATCAGCCATCACATGAGAAAATTTCAAAGGGTGGCTTGGAATTAAAAATCCTCTGGAGACATTCCACCGAAGTATCAAAAACTCATAGGATCCTTGAATTTTAACTCATAGCATGGAACTTTCTGAACTTGAGCCACTAGAATGCAACTTCATACTGTTGTTATATTGTTTGAACTGAGAAATATTTGTGCATACTTAGTATTTGCTGAAAGACATGGCAGACTAGAAGTCAGTCTTGAGGCCAACATAAGCAATTTTGAGTTTTTTCAGACTAGGACTAAAATAAGCTGGAAAGAGTCATGCGTATGAAACCACCTCTCCCTCAACCTCACTACTGCTTTAGCTTGACAATATATATACAAGTGAGCACGACAAAGCCTACCTAGAGTGTTCTCCACCTCAAGGAGGACAGATCGTAACTGCACAGATTTACATATGAAGTTTTTATCATGTAAATAAACGGATGAATTGTGTTATGACTGGGAAATGTTTGGTGGGTTATCATTAAAGTTCAACTACTTATGTTCATTCAAGTCAAACTTCAACATAGGAACAGAAGAAACAAAATTACAAAGGAAAATGTCCCTACACGACATCCACAGAAGAAAGCTGATGGATGGAGTTGGCTAATTAGAGTGGAAAGTTTGGTTTCTAAAGGGAAGGGCACTGCTGACGTGATGATGCAGGCAGCTTACATTAACAAGCACATTGTTAATTTGACATTTTCAGTGTTATGGAAAGGCAGTTATAAACAATTCTTTAGTCAAATTTAAGTGAATTTAAATGAATTGTCTTTCAAAGCAGAATTTCAAATATGGCTGACATTTCTCAAAATGTTTCATACTCAAAGCTGATCCTTAGAAGCAATTGATCTTTGACATGACTTTGAATGCTCACAATTCATATGTCTCATGGATACATAGAACCTCACTACATCGCTAATGTGACAAAAAATGTCTTTGGAACAACTGAGCAGTGTGAAGATATATAAGTGATTTCCAGAACTGGTGAGGACCGGCTGTCCGACAATCTTTGCCCTGGAAGAGGAACTGTCAAATATATCATCCATGGGTTATTGATTTTTTTAGTCATTAAATTTCACTGGAATTTGTTAAACATGAAAACTCTACATATATAATTTTTCATGCTGGGGTTCCTTCCTAATTCTTTGGAACTTCAGCCAAACCTCAGTCAAGATCATATAATAAGGGAAAGGGGGAACTGAATCGTTATTAAGAAAGGTTTTCCTTTACTCCTCTAATTTGAGACGTGAGTTTTGAACCTAAAGCATCATGCATACTGAGGATGCTGTGTACTGCTGAGCTAAATCCTCAGCCCTCTGTAAGAGACCTTGACTCCACAAAATGTCCCTCCACATAGCAATTGTAACCCTGTGTATTTTTGCATTCTCGTTGTTTTTTGGGAATTCCACAGATGGGTTAGATGTCTGAGTTCTACATCCAGAACAAACTCAAGACTACTGGCTGAGATGATCAAGCCTCACAGAGTACTCTAGTCAGGACTTGGTCATAAACTAAATATTCTTTAGGTTCCCCATAAGATTATCAGTGCCCCCAATCAGCAGAAAGTAGCATGGAAAACTATACCCACATTCCCCCCCCAAAAAAAAGATTATGGATGTTTTTCTTTGTTTAGAGTGTTGGTTACAAGTTAGAAAGATTCAGTCTGTAGCCTTCATCCAGACACAAAGGAAGCAAGATATGACTGCCTTGCTGAAAAAGGTACCAAGCCATGTGGCTAACACAAACAAGAATTATTGACTAATATAAGTTATAAAAGTTAATAAGAAGCCTGCGATAATAGGCCAATCAGTTTATAATTAATGTATACCTTCTGTGTGTTTTGGGGGGACTGAATGGCTGAGGGACCAGGTGGGACAGAAATCTCAGTTAACATTGGTCTTTGAGTAAGTGTTTAATATCACTTATATCTGACTCTACACTAGAAAAAGAAATAGAATTGAGATGCAGGATAAATGGTTCCTAAAGACAAAGACAGCTTCATTTGTGGGCCCACAGAGGGACACTGGGTACAACAAAAACATGATCAAGAAATATACTCTTCGTATTCTTTAGAACATAAGCCTCATCTTGCAGTATGAAGGTTGATTATTCACTTTGATGTAGTTGACTTTCAAGTCAGTCTGTCCTCTACTAAAACTTTTTATTAGGACTGCAAAGATAGACTTAAGTGAACTACCAAAACATCTGGAGGTTTAAGCTCAAGATCTATAACCCATGTTGTAAAAGAAATTATCTTATGACCCATGTGAGGGCACCTGCACACACACACACACACACACACACACCCCATAAAATTAAATAAAAGTTCTATTTAAAAGTCCTTTTTATTTCTACTTAGGTGATTTGGAAAAGCCAAGAAATAATGTGCAAGAGTCACATTTGGGATTTTTGTGACAAGGACATTTATTTCTTCTTCTTCCCAACCTGTAAATGCTTTCCAAACCAGGCACCTAGAATAGGTCTCCAAAATTTCCACTCATAAGATCCTAGCATTGTTCTCCACTGACTTCCACCTACAAAATCTTACCCACACCAGTGATCAAAACAGAGAAGATGTTCATGTCCACAGGACAAATGTTAACATGAGCTATCTCCCACATCTTCTCCGGTCCTTCCTTGATCAGAATGGCAGCCAATAAAACATACTACATTCCCTCTTTCAATAAGAAGGAAGAATTTTAGAGAGTACATTAAGTCTTTGTTGTTGTTTAAATCTTAAAATGTCCAGTGTGCATCATTCAGTGGTCAGAAAATATAGATTACCACTTCTCTGTGATGGAATTACCTAAAAGAATGATTCTTATTTTCCTACATTTCTCTTTAAAATAGAAACTGGGAAGCATTGGGATCCCTTAGGTTTTGAGATTGTAGAGGATTAAAATACATTAACTTGATAGCTGTTCTTTCTACTCCATAGGGAAACATATAGAGGTCTATTGGGTTGGTGGTGACCAGTGACGGAATTCCTTCTGCTATTTTAAATGCATCGTCAGTGCAGCAGGACATAGAAATGCTTGAGTTAGGCAGTTTCATCATCACGGCACTCCTATAACAAAAGTGACCTATAGCAAAACGACTCAAAAGACTCTTTTCTCTGAAGGAAATTTCCTTATAAAAATTCAATACAGTTTTAACTACAATATTACAAGGATTCAAATTTAAATAACCTTGAAATAATATTTTCATACTGATGTTAGAACTCTGAAAATGTATAGGGCTTCCACATGGTCAACTTCAACACATACGTGCCTACACACACAAATGTTTTAGCTATTTCTAAAAGCTATCTTGGGAGTGATTGTATTGATTTTCCTCTAAGTTGACATAACAAGTAGTACAATAACCATTCTAATATGCATTGAAAATCTAAGGTTATCAAGGTAGGGAGACAACATTATTCACTATAAAACCATCTGGTTAAAGTGTTCACACTATTCTACAGAAATAATGTCAAATTATGCTTTTCAAAGCCCGGCTAAATGACTTTCCATTCAACAGAAGTCCTCAAGGTTAATTTGGAACTGGAATTTTAACATTAGATATTAAGTAATTCGACAAGTGGTCAATTGTTTATTTGAGGAGTTTATTGACACCAGGTACTTTTCAATATTTTAATGTAATCAGCTCAGCTACAATGAAAAGTTAAACAAAGCTGAAAAAAGAAGATGGTTGAAAATATGCAGATGAATGCATAATGGCAGTGCTTTTATGCCAATATTTACAAACAAGAAATAGAACAAGAAAAGTTGCTGCATTTGATATAAACATTTAAAAAATAAATGTACATCTTATCCTATTAAATGGTGAACTGCCAAAAAATCATAAAAAGTATGAATAAAAAATAAATTTACATTCAGAAAGGTAGATGTGTTAATTAAAACTTGTCTTATTTCAAAAATTAAGCTCCTTTTTCAAAGCAGAATGAGAACAAACAGTGAAATGGAAAAATGTGTTACTGATGGCAAACAGGTGATCATTGCACTATTCCCACCAACAGGATGTTGTTCTGAGAAAGTAACTAAAGGGTGTGAAGATTTACCTAAAGATTGTTTTGGAAGCATTTTGGCAGTCCTGTAAAACTGAAACATATTAAGTTCAGCACATGGAGATGTCACCGGGTCCCTGCTGACGACTATAATCGGAGAGACTGGTTATTTTGCCGTAGCTTGCTGATACCATTCATAAACTTATTTTGTACCTTCTAAATTTCCTACATTTTTCTAAAAAAAAATGGCACTAAACCAAAATTTTACCACAAAGATAATCAACTCACATATGTTGAAAGAAACATTATGTTTATTATCTTCAGACAAGAACTGTGGTAAATGCTGACCATGGACTGTTTATGTAGCCAAGGGTAACCCTGAATTCTTGATCCCCTTCCCTCTAAAATGCTGGGATTACAACCATGTACCACCATGCCCAGCTTCATGTGGTGTTGAGGATCAAACCCAGGGCTTTTTGTAGCTAAGCAAGCATTCTATCCATGGAGTGGCATCTCCAGTCTAAGAAATATCAACTTTAAAGAAAACTGTGCACATTACCGATGAAACAAATTAGTAAGTCTAGTTCAATTGATTACAAATTGAATCTGATTTAATATCGATAAAAGCATTGAGTAATAAAGGATTGCCACAAAATGCTTCTAGTGCATTTGTTAATAACAAAATCATTTGTTTTAAATGGAAATATAGAAAGGCATTGCTGATGAAATGAACAAGGGTACTTTTTAATTTGGGGGTCATTAACATTTACTTTTGCTTCAACTTTCCATAAATGTGGTGTGTTACATTAAAATTATAAAGGACAAATAGTCTGAGTGATTTGAATATGTGAACCGTGTAGTGAGGCATATTATAGCAGAACCCCACTTACAGTTTAGCTGGGGGGCAGCGAAGTAGTTACCTTCAAGAATCTTGAAGAAGCTGACCCATAATATGTGTTACTCAACTACTGGTAACTTTTGGAACAGAGGTGAATTGAGAAGCAGACATCTCTCACATACTATGCTTACAGGTGTCAGAAAACATACATAGATGAGAACAGAGATTATTAGCAATGTAATGACATTTTTTCCCTGCATGAGTCTGGTGGTTAATTTTTCATATGCACTTGAACATGATAAAGAGTGGTGAATAGTTGATAAAATACATTAAATTACAATGCAGACCTAAGCGTGAAGAATCACTGAGAAAAGCCAATGCATCCGTATAGTGATCCCAGTCTTGCTGCATTTGTAAACACAAGCAAACTTAGCCGAATATGGGCTGAATAGTAACAGAAAATAAAACTCTGGGTTTTCCAGTTAGAAGCAACCTGTAAATATATGACAAGAGACTTCTCAATGGAATATACTGAGAGCAACCATGAAATCATAAAACAAATGAGATAATTCTTCCTTTACATTACAGTTTGCATCCAGTTCCTTTCCAGTGCTCTCGGAACATTCTGCTTGGAGACAACAAGTCTTCCCTTGTTCTGGATGGGTTGTACTGCTGGCTTTCACAAGCCTTCAGTTTACACACTCTAAATAATTAGAAATCCAGAACTCCATAGTGCCCATAATAATCCCTCTCACATGAAAATGCAGGCCTATGATTTTCTAACGAAGTGCGGCTGGTACCATGGTATTCTTGAAGGAAGAGCTAAACTGGAAAAGAGATTATTAATTTGAAAATAAGATTGAATGGGATATATGTCACAGAGATCCTTATCTAAGACACGTGTTCCCTTGGATTTTGCTCCGTATCATGGTATTCACTGTTTTTCCTCACAGTATTTGACCTTACTCACTGAGTGCAGGGTAGAACAAATATAAAGTGCTTATAATTTCTAAAGTCAAAGAGTCTTGATAGACCTCCTGTGGAGATCCACACTATAGCACACTCGTATTAATACCACTTTTCTTTCAAGAAGCTGAATTGTTCATCACAATTACCACAGACACTGAAAGATGAAAATGGCATGTACTATGGTCATGAAAACCCAGGAGTATGATCGTGTTTTTACTGTTGAAAACCATACAGACAGGTGCGCACGCACAAACACAAACACACACGCATACACGTGGATGCAATAGTGGTTTGTAAACAAAGTGTGAATTGATTCTGTCATAAGTTATTACAAGGGAGAGAGACTAAGTACCCAGGACAGATGCTGCCTTTCTGGGAAGAAGACTCAGACCTTTGTATACCCCACCATCAGCACACACATGTCCAGAGAATCCTCTTGGCTCTACATTTGTTTTCCAGTGAAATAACCTCATGACTCCCCAGTACATCCTTTTAATTCTTTTCTTCCTAAACAGCTGTCTGATGATGCTCAGTTAAGTCAGGAAAGCTCTGATTCCATGACACCCTTCAGTTCTTCATGGCCCAGGGTAAGACATTCAGGAGACGTTCTAGGGCAGAAGACCTGACCCCTGAGAAACAATCCTCCTTCTCTCCTAAACTGCTTTCAGAACTCAACCCAGTTCTGGTTTATTTTCCACTTAAAACTTTTAAGTTAATTTTACTCTAACTTTTTATTAGTGCAATGGAACAATAAAGAAGCCTGAAGGACATTGCTTTGTTCTGGAAAACGAATGGAAGAAGACATGTGATTGTGGTAAATACAATTCTAATGAGATCGCAATAGAAGACAGAGTCCTCACGACAAGAAATACAATCATTTCTAATAGCAGAGGTTTCATTTCAGATAATGCTCAACAAGCATAATGATGTAAAGCAAATATATTTCTCAAAGAAGACCAAGATGATTTTACTCATTTCACTATTTATTGTACTTATTGTAGCTATTCAAGGCCACAGAAACAATGAACACCCTCAATTTGCTAATATGCTTCTTTCAATTTTAATTAAGGTAGACATTCATTTGGAAAATTCAGCCAGAAATTTTAAATTTTCTGTTTCCTTCTCCATGTATCTAAGTCAGGTGTGTTTGTTGCAGCATTTTATTTTTAAGTGTGGAAGCTGGAACATTCCTGAAAATGTCCTAATTGTAGTAGTATATGAGCATGTCATCTGTATTTTGATTTAAATATGTGATGATATACACATGTGTATAGGAATCCTTGTCTAGTCACAGCGAACTGTCAACAACTCATATTTGTTTCATATGTGTCTCACAATATCCCCACAAAACAGTTGTTCAAAACATTTAGAGTTAAACCACGCATTAAACATTGCCATACAGATTCTATTTGAATTCTTCCCCAGAAATCTTAAAGCATTTGTGTGATACAGGCAGTGAAGTAAGGCGAGGTAAGAGATAAATTTCAGAATAACCTTGGAGTCAGGAAGCCCAACTATGGGCCCTGTACCCTTAACTCCTATCTATTATTGGCTGTGACATGAAGAATGGAGCCCTGTGGCAGCCCAATCTGAAGAATGCCCACAAGCAGAAAATGTCCAACATGCTGGCAAACTTGAAAGAACTTTTGGACTTACAAAGCAAAACAGAGCTCTGTGGAGTGCGGAGTTCAGTTAAAAATAAGCATTTCTATGTGCAAACCATCTGTCTTCAGGCTTTCCGGGCATCTTGTCCACATTGAATACCCACATCTTCTCAACAGAAAGAGATAACACCTGCCGCAGTGCACCCACCATGACATGTCGATGTCTTAAAGCCACCCTGTTTTGTGACTTACGTGGCAGAAGCAGGGATTTCTGCCTTGGTGAAGAAACACAGGACACTCACACGATCGGCTTCCAAGAGCTGGAAACCTAAGCTTGCCAGGGAGAACACGTTTCAAAACCATAATACACATGCGTACACTATCAGAATTGAACATTCCTGCTGGTAAAAGGCCATCACATACTGGTCAAGTTGACTTTGGCAAAGTCGGTCCAAACTCTTGTAATTATTTGATGACATTTATCTGAAATCCCACTGGGAAACTTCACAATATGGGAGGTAAATACAGTTTCTCACTTCTTGGTGTGAATCTCTTCCTGACAAGGAAACTTGGTAAAAAAGATTATAAAACTTTTTTTATAAGTGACAAGGTAAAAATGCTTCAGGGTGGTAGATGCTTATATGCATATACCTTTGAGGTCTAGGTGTGTAGTTATTTTGATAATATAAAAATGCTGAGCAGGAAAAATGGCTCAGCAGGCAACAGTGCTCATTATTCTTGCAGAGGACATAAATTCAGTACCCACTTCACACCCACTTAGAGAAACTCAATATTAACTGCCTGGAACACAAGCTGCAGGGAAAACAGTGCCCTCTTCTGGCCTCTATGGACACTGCACTCACATTCACATACGCCCACACAGACACACATACACATACCAAATTAAAAATAAAACAAATCCATATGAAGCATTATTTGCTTTTATAATAAGATATTCTAAGACGTATCTCAGACTCTTCATCAGGCAAAAATGCACACATTTCTAGATGAAAAATGGCATTAAATGCAGTGGCCATGTGTAATATTTGCTTTAAATACAGAATTACTACAATTTAAATATTAGATCATGAAAGCTGTTTTACTGTAAAACTTTTTATGCATTATTGAATTTGCCTCAAAATTTTGTTTTCTTTTTTTAAGTCAGATCTCCTAACTCGGCAGTATTATCTCACTTGGAAAGAGGTAGGTGCTACTGTCTCACTAACCAGCTCTCTATTGTATATTATATTATATATTCATTCCATAAGTACATGTCCTGAGTCACACCAATCCCTCATACTTTTAAATCAAATATGACCTATTTTCTTTTTGTAAATGTGATGTTCATGATGGGTTTTTGATCCCCTAATATATACCCAATGTGAAAACTATGTCACAGCCCACAATTGCTTTAAATGCCAATGGCAACATGTCCCTGGAGTTAAACACACAGCTTGTTTAATGCAGTACAAAAAGTTGTGCCTGGTAAAAAAAAAAATGGAGGGAATACACAGCCTGCTTCCTGCTGCATGGAGGGTTCAAAACTTGCTACAGTGGTCTTCTAGTCTCTCCCCATTAGATACCTGAGCAGTCTGTAAGAAAATAAAAAGAGAGGATTGGTATGCAGCCCACTGCTATGGTCTGGATATTATCAATGGCAATGTTCTACTCTTCTTGCTCAAATCTGAGTTTTCACAAATGTCCTTGTTTTCTATTTTAACCTTGAAGGCTTTGTATGAATTCGGGCCCATCTAGGGATGGGATGTGAAATCCATAGATGTTTAAAAGCCTCAACAGCTGGTCTTGTGTGCAAATGGCTTGCTAGTTGTGATGTGTTGGTGATGGTTCCTATGAAAGTATCTGAATACAACTGGTACATGCTAAGATTTGTCTCTTTTCTAGTGGGTCTTTTTTAAAATGCAAACCAAATCTGTTAAGGAGGCTGATATTTTATTAGTTTGAATGGATAACATGTAATTTTGAGGTAGTATGTATGAACTCAACGTAAACACAGAGGGGTGTGTTTGAGGAGCCATTTTTAAGAAACTGAGAAAGGAGAATGTATATCATTGATTGAGAAATGGGTATGTCTCATAGATATAAAATGTACACAAGAGTATCAGCATCATTGATTGAGAAATGGGTATGTCCCATAGATATAAAATCATCTTAGGAAACCCTCTCTTTGAGGCCAGAGAGTTAGCTCAGCAGTTGAGAGCACTTGCTGCTCTTGCAGAGCAGAGGACCTGAGTTCAGTTCCTAGCAACTACGTGGGCAACTCACAACCACCTGTAACTCCAGCTCTAAAAGGATCTTGTGCCATCTTTTAACCTCAAGCACATTATATTCTCTCTCTCTCTCTCCCTCTCTCTCTCTCTCTCTCTCTCTCTCTCTCTCTCACACACACACACACACACACGTTTGATAAGTATAAGAAAACAAATCTCATCTTCTAATTAGATCAATAAGAAAAGACTGGACTGATAAGAGTTCCGATTTTATCTTCTCAGAGATGGAGTCTTTAAAAAAAACAACAACAATAACAAAACTCTTGGTGATAATGAACAACAAGAGATCTTATCTAATACTATTAGTATGAAATACATCAGAACATCCATTATTAGAGAAAACTCCAGTGTTGCCATGGGCTTAACTTCAGCTGAAGGTGCTTCCCCATGGACATTTTCAGAATGGTAGGCATCACAATAGTGCCACCGTGTGGCAATTCTCTCGCGCCCCATGGGTGGGGAACAAGGAGATACCCCCAAACACAAGTCCCTTCATTTTGTATACATGGAGGGTCCACTGCTGGGGGTCAGGACTGCCTATCTGTCTACCCAAGTGACTTTATGAAGGCAGGAGTGTTGGCTGCTGTGCATTAGCCTTCCTTCAGCTTATCATTCTGCACACCTGTGATGGGGTTAATACAAGGAGAAGATAGTCCTCCTCCTGCTTAGACAGCTGTGATTTCCTTCACAGATTTCCAGCTTCACAGACTATCTTTGAGCACCAAGTACTAGAGATCTAAAGAGGTCTCTGGAGGCTCAAACGGAACACAAAAACACAAAACTCAGAAATAAGCTTACAATCCACATCATCCCGAGAAGACACATTTCATTAGAGCCTGCCAGCTACTTTCAAAACGAAAATTCAAGATTTTCAAAACCATAGATTAAGAGAGCAGCCAGCCCAACCTCAGATACAGCATGTAAGAGACTCTGGGAAAGGCCATTTGAGCAAACTGGCACACACACACAATTTCCAGATGTGCTGCTGTGTTGTGACTATGTAACTCCTTCTGTGGTAGAAATCTACAAATTCTAGCAACTAACAAAATGGGTATTCCACAAAAGGAGTATCTGATTAGTAGGCTTTGTTAAGCAACTAGTTTTGACATGGCCCAGCCAATGCACACCACACAGAATTCTATGGTATAAGGTGACCAGTTTCTCTTAGATGAACACTGGAAGGTCTGATGAGTTTCATAAAATGCCAAAACATACCAAAGAAATGTAAGAGTGTCTAGTTATCCTTAGTGTATCTCTTTACTTTTGCAGTGTCTTCCTGAAGCTTTATTATTGATGGGAGAGATATTCCTTGACAAAACTGATAGTTGGTATTTTTAATATATATAATGTCTGTTTATATATTGTCATGGAAGTTACATAAATTGTTTAGCACCATTAAGAAAATACATAAACAACCAAATTCTAAAGTCCTTAAATTAAAGTTCTTCCTCAATAAAATGCAATTCACAATCATAAAATCATGGCTCATCAATATATTGATCACATTGTCATGTAATCAGACTCCTCAATACATCTATAGAGTTATCATCATCAATATCTTGATCAAGTTGTCTTCTGTACAGACTCATCAATACACTGATGTGTTAAAAAATAATTCATGAGCTAAAACTTGTTACAAATGACCCATCAGTACTGGACGATCGTCATGGGACAGACAGAAGGGTCCATGGTGTGGCTGGGGGAAGACAAGGTAAATTCAGGAAAGGAAGACTGGCCTAGGGACACATCACCTGACCTTCCCTCATCAAAAGCAGGTCGGTCAGCACTAAGCCTGTTCTGGTCACAGGACGTCTCTTGAATTAGGACATCGCTGTCACCTAAGGGGCTAAACCAGAACCAGTAAACCAGAAATTCCTGAATCTCTATGTTAGGACCCAGTTGTCCTTTCAGCCTCTGGAAGAAACAGTTAAGAAAACAGTTATTCCACTTGAGCTTATTCTTGAGAATAAATCATTGATTGCAGAATGATTACTGCATGAGGAGAGCTTGTTTCCTTGGGAGGTTCAACTATTTCAACTAGCACCTTTCCTAATCGGGATTCGATTCCCTCCTCTTTGTGGGCTCAATTCACCCGAAGTACCGTTCAGGTTTCTAACTTAGCATGACTTCCTGTGAATTCAACTCTTCCTTTCTCTGTGGACTCCACCTGCCCGCCTCCTATGTAGCTCAGATGTTTGCCTTCTCTACTCAGTATCTGGGAAAGGATGCCACGACTCTACAAAATGCACTGGCCATTGTACTAATTTACTCAGGGAACTCCTAACTCAGCTGCCTTGTGAGGAAGAGCGCAGGAGCAAAAGGCCATGGGTCTTGACACTGATTGAAAGCTACAAGCCATCTGAGAGTAAATGAAAATGAATTGGGGTAGAGAAGGGAAGAGAGAGAGAAGCAGAGACGGAGGGGAGGGGGGACAGTCCAGGGAAGGGTGTTTAGTGGGAGGAGGAGAAAGGTGTAAAGACCAGATCTTGGACCTCCCACCTCTCTGCCTTGCAGGGAATCTTGGAACAGACAACACACACAAGGAAGTGGATAAACCTATCCAACATTATTCTATTACCACAAATGAGATTGGAAATGAAATGTAACAGCAGTCTCTCTATGGAGCCAAGCACTGCAAGCTTGGAATACTAACTAGCTCATTTATTTCCGTGATTACCATATGTAGTTCCGAAGCACCAAGCACTGGGTTTCCATAAAGCACCTTCTGAAAGTTAACTCTATCTTTCCATCCACAGTCTCTCCACTTGAGACATTTCTGTAAACGCTGACTTTTAAATTTTTCCCCACTGTTAAAAAATATCATTTCCAAAAATGTAGTAGCCATTCTGATCATTTGGGACTGCTTATACTTTCAGCTACCATACTAGAGTCCAACTTGGTTACACTCTGTTTATGAACTTCTCCCGTGTATATCGAGTCTGGTCTTACCACAAAATTATCTAGAGTAATCTTACCACTTACCACTCTTAACTGAAAAGTCCTATATTTTAATTTTTTTAAAAAAATTTAAGTCTGGAAACAGCAAAGGTTATTATCAAGCCTTGCACTCTGCACATTGCAGAAGTGTGTGTGTGTGTGTGTGAGAGAGAGAGAGAGAGAGAGAGAGGAGAGGAGAGAGAGAATGAATATGAACACACTATGTCCTTTATCCTACCCTTCTAAAAAGCCGCATCTTCCTTCTGCTGGTCAGTATGGAAACCTCAAGCCTCCATTGACTTCTTCTGGACCTTAGGAAAACTTGCACGGGGAAACTTTTGGGGCAAAGGAAGGAGATGCTAAGCTGTGCTAGGAGTTGTAGATGACAGTGACATTTATTTCCCATAATTCTTGCCCACAGGAAACACATCTTTAATAAACTACATCAAATCAAGTTAGACATCACCAAAATCTCAAGGTATCAACTTCTCTAGGAAGCTCAAGGCCCCCAACTCAGGGCCACCGAAGGAGTTAGCACTGGGCATTCTGGTGGGCAGTGGAGGTCGCGCCAAGGCAAGTCCTGGGTCCCCTGGATTCCCAAGAGAAGCGGTGCACAGAGAGAGGAGGGTGAAAACCAGGTTGCAGGAAACGAGACGCAATTTTGAATTCTGAGCTGGGCCTGAGAGTCGGGAGCTCAACCCCTTGCCTACCTTCAGGCTTGGCGAGCACCGCGGCGTCCTCCCTCGGTGCCTCTGCAGCCAGAGCTGCACTGATCCCTGCCGCGGAGCCCAGGTCCCGCAGAGCGCGCCGGCTCCGCGCTGAGCTCTCCGCTAGTTCCCCAATTGAGAAGCAATCAGCAAGGTGATTAACATCCACTGTGCAGGCACCCACGTCCCTGAACCGTGTAGTTCCTCTTCTAGCTCTCAGCCAGCTCCGTCGCGCCGCAAAGGGTCACCCGGGGAGTTCCCGGTCGCAGCTCCTTCCCCGCACTCGCCTTGACCAAGCCACTCTTGCCGCGCCTCTCACCCGCGCTCCCGGCGAATCGCTCACCCGCAGGCCTTGGGGACACCAGGCTGGAAGGATTGATCCAAAAGGCGGATTCCCGGGGAAAGCAGAGAAACTTTGATGCTGCCGCTGCACACGCAGCGGGAGAGGAAACCAAACAAGTTGCAGGTGCGGATTCACTGAGGCGCCTTTCCCGACTGGGAGAAAAATCACAAGGCAGCTGAATCTAGGAGACTGCTCTGTGCTCCACCGGCGACTGCAGGCGCACCTCGGGGTCTTTAATCTGCGTACGCAGGGGAAGGCACGGGGATCGCCTAAGGTTCAAGGCCAGGCGCGAGTGGCCAATGCAACTCTGGCTGCCTAAGATGCTGGGACCCAGAACTGATCCGACCCAGAGCCTACGCAGTGTCCCGCCACAGAGGCGTCCAAGCTGTCGCTTTCTGGGGAAGAGCGGCTTTCTCCCTTCCCGCAAAGTGACAGCTCCAAAGTCGAGTCTCCTGCGTAGCGACTCACTCCTTTAAAGGCCCGGGAGGACNTCTGGCCACTGCGCGCGCGCCGCTAACTGGGTCGCTCTGGCGCTCAACACCTGGTTCTGGGAAAACACACTTTTCTGGTTTGCTCTTGAGTCATCTCTGATTCATTTGGCGGAGCTCAAACCCACTGAGACATCTTTTTAAAAAAATGATTTAGACTGTCCGATCTTGAAATCTCTATGAAGATAACTTGCAAACTTCCGCATCTCCCACTGCCTACTTCCCAACCCAGGGACAGTAGTGGAAAATATCCACGTGTTCAAACGTCCCACACGCATCCAGTGCCCCAGACCCATGAACACCTCAATTTCTGACACTCATCAGTGACTTAAAAGCTTTTGCAGGGGGGAATAGTATTCCTTAAATAGAAAGAGACCAGTTTGCGTTAAGTGACACATTCCAAGGTTTTCCGTAGCAATTTCCAAGTTGACTGTGAGATGGAAATACCTTTACACGTGTGTAAAATAGAGCCAGTTTCACGCTGATCTTACGTTTTCAGGCACCACGACGTGATATTTTAAAGACACAGAGTCAGCGTAAGCGGAGATTGGATACATAGTTGGGGAGGCAAAAAAATTCTCCATTTCTACCGCGTTTTCTAAATCCGCTTTAGGGAAAGGCAAGATGGTCAAGGCTCCATCCTTAAGGTCTGCACCCTTTCCTGCTTCCCTGCCGACTCGACTCCTAATATAAAGCTGAGAACGATGAAGAACGCAAGATCTCAACATTAGAGGAATCTTAGGGGCGAATGCCAGGCGCTACTGAATTTTCTCCTCTGTGAGCTTCCTTCCTTGTATTCGCTAGAAGCCTTTTAAAGCGACATCACAACAAATTCCTCCAGACAGCCAGCTCCTTTTTTCTAAATCCACCTGTACTACTCAGCATGTCTCCCTCTAGCGGCCATCCCCGGGAAAACAGGAACTATGGGGGGGGGGCTAGCTCCGCTCCACCCACTCCCACCCTCCTTTTCTGGTCCTGTCTCTCTTACCCTCTTCCCCTGCTTCCCTCCTTATCTAACCCGCATCCCCCGGTCCTCTCTACTTCCTCTCCTGTCTTTACCTGGAGGACCTACAGAGTCCCCTCCTTTGGCCCTGGCCACGAGGGTTCTGCTCTAATTCAGTGGAAGGGCATTGGGAAATTAGGAAACACAGGATCTTTGCTCGTGGTGGTGGACACCTCCGGAAAGCTTTGGTAGGGAGGGAAATGGCCTTAAATACTTTCTAGAATCATATACTGGCATCCGTAAAGAGAACAGGCTTGGTTGGTGGGTGCTGGTCAGGCCAACACTGGGGTGCTGAGACAAGAAGGACCAAGAGGGAGCCCCAGGTCAGTTTGCACCACGCGGCAGAACCCCACCTTAAATAAGGATTTATTAACCTGGCAGATCAACTTGAGTATTTCTTTAAACAGTTTGGTGTGAGAACAACTGAATCGACAAGTGGGGGCAGGGTTCTTTCTTTGGTTCGCTGAAATAGACGTTGCTGGTTGAAGAAAGAGCAGCCAAGAGGAAGGCTGAAGCTCTGGATTCCGGCCGCTGCTCCACTGCCTCTATCTCCCATGTCAGAAGCTTGCTGGTGTTTAGTATCACTCTTGAGTCAACGCTGTGAGAGAAGTTACTGGGTTTACTATCGCCTCGGTTTGGACCAAGACCTGGGTGGACGTGGGGGACTAAACTACTCAGGTGGAATCTGGGCTTTCACTAAGGCACCGGTCCATGATGCTCCGGGTTCCTTAGAGCCACCTAGATACAGACTAGGAGGCGGGGCAATGCCTGCTTTGTCCCAGTCATTAGGGAGGCGGGACATTGGCAACTTTGTCCCAGTCAATCATTAGAACATAGGAAAGTTGATGATGCCTATTATAAAGGACTAGGTTCTCCCAGCCTATGGGGCGCAGGGAGAAGAAACTCCCCCAAAGTGGCAG
>LOEQ01003534.1:69485-110165 GCA_001685075.1 Bramus lutescens
GGGGATGGGGGGAAATGGGAGGAGGGGAGGAGGTGGAAATTTTTAATAAAAAAACTAAAGGAATATGAATGTGAGTAGTAAAATACTTAACACAAAGGGTAAGAATGAAAAAAATGAAAACAAACAGGTTCATCCACACAATTAAATAAACAAAAAGCAAATAAGATAATCTTTATTTGCTACAGCCACCATTTTAATTTTAAATCCTTCAGTTAAAGGTGGAGACTTTTTAAACATCACAAAAATAATAACCACATATATTCCTCCAATATTTATATTTAACAGTATGGGTTTAGTGTCAGGAACTAAAACTCTGTCTGTGCAGGAATGCTGGTTACTGGCTTGCTCTCCATGGATTTCTCAGTTTGCTTTCTCATACAACCCAGAGCTACCTGTCTACTGGGGACACTGCCCATAGTAGGTGCTGTCCATAGTGAGCTGAGCCTTCCCACACCAATCAGCAATCAAGAAAAGGCCTATGAAGTATCCACAGGCCCATCTGATGGAGATAACTCTTAACTGAAGTTTCCTCTTCCCAGATAACTTTACTTGGTGTCAAGTTGACAGAAACAAATCAGCAATGTTGACCTCTTGCCAAAGAAACACACAAACACATCACTATTAAACCAGCTTCAAGGGATCGGATACCCCCATCTTCCGGCCTCAATATGAACTGCAGCCTGAAAACACCCATGCCTCCCTCTGTTACTGGACATCTTTGCCAATTGAGGTAGGACTCTGCCCTTGGCCACCTGCTCTCCACTCCTGACATATAGTTCCCTTTCTTTTCCAGATTACCCTCTGCACTTCAGGAGCCAGCTCTGCAGATGATATTCTCCAGGTTGTTCTGTTATCTGGCTTCATACCAAGTTCAGACAAAGGACGTCATATGTAGGAAAGCACCAGATACAAAATGCAACATCTGGGTCCTTCGCTTCCTTTTCTTTTCCATTTACGATATTGAATGTTGTTGTGTGTGCACAGTCATAGGCATGTTTATGCTTGCCAAAGCCCGTATGGGAAGGTCAGAGGACAAGTTGCAGGATTCTATTCTCTCCTTCCATCATGGGGCCTGGGGATCCCTAACTCAGGTCTTTAGGTTTGATGTCAGCACGCTTATCCACTGAGCCACATCACAGGTCCACAAGCTCTTCATCCTTCACCTCCAGTGTGGATTACATCCATGACTCAGGTCTCCCTCCAGGTAGCCCTGCCTCCCGGTCTCTGAATGCACAGTTTTCTTTCATTGCATCCCCAGTAGATTTCTTATTATCAGTTGGCTGTGCTGATTGATGACAAGGAAATGACTTAAGGATTGTGGATTGTGACAAATCACATCCCTCCAGGCCATTTTTAACATATTTACTTTTTTGGTTACCATGCCCCGAAGTAACATTTTACATTTTCTTTAAAACGTAAGTCAGTAATTTAGAATTTGACAGGAATCAGCATTTGTCTTCCAGTTTAAGATCAAAACAGTAATCCTGTTAAAACAATGCCTGTTAAAACAAATGCAGTGATTTCTGTTTGTATGGATTTGAGTTCCAGGATTCAACTTCCATCAAAAGCTATACTCGTGAAGCAGTGTTCATTTACTTAGCTATTGGCTGTTTTACTTAGGCCGTTAATATTTTACTTGTATATATTCTTCTCCACAGTTCTTCACAAGCCTCTTATTCAGTGTTGCATAGGATAGTGCATGGTGAAATGAAGAGCTGAGTGCTCCCTAAAGAGTCTCTCCCTCCCTCCCTCCCTCCCCCCCCTCTCTCTCTCTNCACACACACACACACACATACCACACACACACACACATAGAATCTTGTACAGTTCCCAGGACAGCAAACCACTCAGCCACCCGATCATGCTCAGAATGAATAAACAAATTGGAAAGCTGTGATTAAAGTGCAAATGAAACTATCAAATGCATTAAAATATAGGTTTTGCAGGAAGTTGTTGAAGCATGGAAAGTGTAAATATGATGTGGTAATTAGACCAGTCTGTGGTAAAGCTGAGGTAGCTGGGGATTTATTTTTCCACATCAGAAATAAATTTGGAAACAAATGTGTTAAACAGCCATCAGTGTTTCATGATTTGTATATAAAGTCACATAGTTAAGACTTGAGGCCTCACTTTTCATTTTTAAAAAGTCATTTCCAACCTGTGTGACTCTGGAGGGCTCGGGACTGAGCTATGGGAAATTTCTGGTTGGAAAGCACTTTCTGTTTACCAAATGTTGTGGTTGGACAATTTTATAATTTGAAGAGTGATCACTTCTCTTTTTGATGTAACAAAATGTAGATAGAATATTAATTGATGGGTTTAAAACATGATTCTGAGAAATACAAATACCTAACATGATTATGTGCCAAAAACAATAATGACTCAATCAGCCATTTTCCGTCAAAATCTATAAGCAATCTGGGCTTTTTAATCAAATATTCTCATCCCAATTCAAAGGAAATACTGAAGTATTAAAGTGTTAAACTATACAGATTTTTGATGGTTCTTCTGGTTCTGTTGGGATAGTAAAATAGTTCAGTCTAATCTGAGCCTTAGATCGTGATAATGCCTTCATAATATTTGCATCACGTGCCTCTTCTGGGATAATTCTAACCTCCGTCCAGGGTCACAGCACACAAATCCTGTGGAGAAGCTGAACTTTGTGTTCTTGACATATTCGTTGTCACCATTGCAGGTGACACTTTGACTGCTGAACACTTGCCTTCCTTCATCCTTTTCACTGTTGGTTCATCTCATATCCAGTGTTCTGATTGCTGCCTTCCAGATGTTCGCACTGTGCCTTGACTCCTTTCCCTGACAGCTTTTCTCACACTGTTTTGTACGCACGCAAACTCGCATGTCTAACTCATGACAGACTGATAAATCAAAAGTTTAAAAATAGGTCACTCTGGTTTATATCTCATAGACAAACTTCTCTCAATCACACTTAGCTGCACTGCCTTGCTCTGATATCTTGTTACATTTTTAGAATGCTGTTTAATGTTTTGAGAGAGAACATGAAGGGCTATATGAACTTATTCTTAAACAAAATATATATCCAAATTTGACAGCAGTTTTTAAAATGCATGGGAACCACAAGCTGCTGGCTTTGTTTGTAATTCATGAGTAACTGCAGACAACTTGATTCTGCCTTCATTCTTGTGTGACCACAAACAGTGATGATTCTAAGTATTGTCAATGAGAGAACCACAGCAGGAAAAAAAACTGGGAATTCTATAGCATCTGGTAAGATTATCAATTATGAATTAAAAATAGTTCAGATTGTGGTGGTGAAAGTGCGGGAAGCACTGATTACCCTTTTTACTGTGTTCTAAAAGTGTTTGCATTAGTTATATAGTGCATTATGAATTAACTCACTATGAGGTGGCTTAAACACAGTTATCATTACTATAATATCAAAATGTCCATGGGTCAGGAATCTGGGCTCAGTGTATTTGGTCCTTTTTGGGAATGGGGTGCATGTCACAGGCATGAAGCTTGTACAAAACTTAAATCTCAACTCTTGACAGAAGAAAGAGAAGCTTCAGATTCATTCTCAGGCTGTTGGGGGAATACCATTCTTCCAGGGTGATTGGTGTCTAGAGGCTGAGTAAATCTGTACCCCCGTGGGCCTCCTAGCAAAGCAGCTAACTCCAGTCAAATGTACAAGGCCCCGAGGGAAATATGCAGAGTCCAGCAAGATGAAAGTAATGAAGTCTCAGCATGCTGCTTTCCTTCTACTTAATAGAAGTAATCCACTGTGTCCTGTGACATGCACACAAGGGATTACACGGGGGCTTTGACCTCTAGAGGCTCTGACCATTGAGGCCTGTACTAAAAATCATCCTATCAAAATGAAGACTATTTGTCAATGAAGACTGAAATAATAGAAAGGTTCTCTTGGGACAGTGAGGCTGAACAATAAGGAAGCATATGGTAACACTATGTACAGTATTCATTAATGATAAAATGTGTAATGATAAAATGTGACATAGTCATGCACAACAGTGTTTATATCACTGATACGTGCCTCCTGCACCCACTCTTCCCGTGCTGATCAGAGGAAAGGCCGCATGACCAGGGCAACTGGGTGGGCTACTTTTTTATGAGTCATGGGTATTGCAGTCTTCTTATTCCTATACAGCTTTGTTGCTGCGGGAGCTCCTTCTGCTCCTTCAGCCAATAGCCATTGAGATACCAGCCCACTGGGGCGTGGTCTCTTTCTCTTTAAAAAGCTCTCTCTTGCTCCAGCAACTAGACTCCTTTCCTGGCTGTCGTGTAGGACGGTGCTCTGTAAGTTTTTTCCCCTCAAATAAATAACCCTTTGAATCCAAACTGGTGTGGGATTGTTTTGTGCTTTATTTGTTCCTTTAAATCTCTATCAGGTTTGCAAATGTACTTGTGAGTCAGAAGAGGAATGGAAATAAATACCACCTGGATGCTGTGGAGAGTGATGTTGTGGAGCACGGGGACAGAGCATTCTGCACGCTGGGGACAGGGACCAAGTCACTCTGAAACACTCCATATGACTAATAAATGGACCCATGTTCCATGGGAAGACCACTAGGAATCATAGGAGCTTCAGATGCCCTGGGGTGTGAGGCATGGTCGACTAGAGTGAAGTCTGTTCTTCCTAATGGAAAGGAAGACATACATCAAGAGTAGAGGTAGAAGAAACTCTTTCTGTTCCGAAGATGCTGGTGAGAGCCACAGAGCAAGGGATACAGGCATGGGTTGACAATAGCAAGATGTGGATTTTCCTAAAGGGCTTTCTGAAGGATGACAGCCCTGCTGGGCCCAGGAGACAATGCCAGGCTTCTCATGCCCTCAAGGTAATGCTTATATACTGTTCCTGTTCATTCTTTAAAATAAACTGTTGCAGAACCACAATAAACAGTTACTAACTATTAACTAGTAGTTTAGCTCAGATTTAAAACAAAACTCTAAAACTTAGGAAGTAAAATCAAGGAACATATATTAGAAGAAGAAATTTGAAAGTTTGATAAATCACTCTGCTAATAGAGCTGTCATAAAATAGGTAACACCCATTTAATCTTAAATTTTAACTTTTGCATTTATTTGTGGAAGCTATTAAGTTTGGAAAGCTTTTTAAGATATGGATTTACCACGTGGTGCATTATAATAAGAATAAATTTGATATTGAACATTTGCTGAAACAATAATATAGGCATCTTAATAGCATCATATAAAAAGCCACATATAAAATCATAGGCATATCACTTTTAGAAGAAAATTAAAAGCAGTTTAAAATATTTATAACAGGCAGATACTTTTGAAAATTTATGTTCAGATTTGGAATAAATTATTTAGAGTGGAAAAATGACATTGAGTCTACCAAGTCTCTATTAATATGGTATTAAAGAAAAATAAGCTACATCTTTATTTTCCAAAATAAAGTTGACAGAAATGTCATTGTGTTACTACATGTAGAAGCATTTTATGTACTTCTTTCATTATGATAATTTAGAGTTCCATTGTATCCTAATTTTGTTGGGGAATAGTCTCCAGAGAAACAGAATCAATGGGCATTAAAGGGACAGATAGACATAGGCAATTGAGTAATGGAATTATAAAGAAGGCCTGATACCCACAGTCAGCAGTCTGGAGACCCAGAAAGTTGATGATGCAGCCAGGGGCCTGAGACTGGAGAGGTCTCTCTGTTTTGGATACAGTCTCCAATAAGCTCAATCATCTTCTCCACTCACAATATGTTAACTACAGTCATGTGATCATATGCTTTACAAATTAAAGCCTTGGAAAATATGCCTGGTGGGTTCTTTTAGATATGTTGTAATTTTAAGACTTTAATAAATTTCATTTAATTGGATTATTTTCATTGTCTTTTAAAATTAGGTAAGTTGCATATGTTGTATTTACCGACTCATCACGGTCAAACATTGAATTTGAAATGTTCTATAATAATCTGCTTTCTTTGCCATTGATAAATTATTAATTCATAATGACCTCAATGTGGAGTTGTTCTGCGGTCAGTCCAGCCTCACAGACCTCTCTACAAGGAAAAAAAAAAGTGTTATGCTCAAAAGTGGCCACAGACGCTGTGCCATGAGGAAGGATTTGCAGTTTTGTGCTTTCATTGGATTTTGTTTTATGTTTCAACAACTGTATGTGGGTAGTTGTTGGAGAGCGGCCACTTGTTGATTCCTGCCTGGCAAGCTTACACCCAAAATAATCACACAGAAACTGTATTAATTAAAACACTGCTTGGCCCAATAGCTCTAGCTTCTTATTGGCTAACTCTTACATTAATTTAACCCATTTCTATTAATCTGTGTATCACCACATGGCAGTGGCTTACTGGCAAAGTTTCAGCATGTTTGATTCACGTGGCTGCTCCATAGCATCTCTTGTCTCCACCCTGCTTCCTCCCTGCATTCAGCCTAGCTTTTCCTGGCTACCTAAGTTCTGCCTTGCAGTAGGTCTGAAGCAGTTTCTTTATTCATTAATGGAAATCACAACACACAGAGGGGCCTCCCACATCAGGTACTGGCCACCATACTGGACAACATAGTTATAAACAACTGACAGATAGCTCTGTCAATTTCAGTATCTTTGGTCGCCAGGGTAGTCAGACGTTTGCCACAGCAACTGTGACCACGACAGATGGATCACACTTGCCCTTCCTCTGTGTGCCCCAGTTCTGTCTGTGGCCTTTCTTCCTTCCAGCACAAGAGCTAAAGCATCGTTCACCTTTCCTACACATGAGTGCTTCTATCTTCCTTACTTCTCTCTGAGATTTTATCTACATCTGTTCTTGGAAAAGTCATCTGCGGGTATGACTCTCAGACTGATCAGGTCTCTGGGAATGAAGTTTGCTTTACCTGAGTCATCACAGTCTTTGGGCTCCTCAATCATGGTTAATCTCAATTACTTCCAGTATTTACATATTATATTTTCTTTTTCTTACATAAAAAAATCTCACATTAAATTTATCACCCATCAAGACTAAGATGTGTGTTTTCTACGAAGCCTTTTTAAAGTTGATGGTTATTTTCCTTGCTAGAATATTAAGAATTTATAAATGGAAAAGAAAGCATAGTATTAACTTGACGAATCGGTAAATAGAAGATATGCAGCTTACACAGAAATTTTAAATAAAAATGCAAATAATCCAGTTAACATATTGAAATGTGTTTGTTTCCTTTTGAATCACTGCATTGATCTATTCATCAAAATTATGTCCCTTGAACAGCATTGTTTCCTGGACAATGGGGGCTTCACTCATGGAAGCATTTGGAATTTATAAAGAACTAAGCTTTTAGGGGAAGAATAATGACTATTATTCTCCTGCCAAATTTGAAAAAGAGGAAAAATATAGTGGTTTTATTAAAAACATGGTATTAATATTAAATACCCATCTTCTTTAGATATAGCAAAGCTGCAGGTAAGCTGTGTTTGCTCACTAAAATGTCACCTAAAAATAATGTAGGGACAGAGAGGCTTTCTGTAGAATATCACAGGTTAAATTCAAAACAAAGAGATATTTTTGGTAAGAATATTTAATTATTTTCATCACCAGATGATGAAATATATCTAATTATTTGGTAATATATACCTTAATAATAGGTAATATATCTCAATTAGGTAATAATATCTCAAAATATTAGGTAAAACAACACATTAGACAATATATCAAAAATGCTTCCAAATGTGCATATTCAATTTCAAATTTTGAATTTTGCTACCCACAATTTATTCCAGCATTGCATGAAGTGACCTTGTTTGACTGACATTAATCCTTTTATAATTTAGTAAATCTGGGCTTGAGGAGTCTTTTTAAGAATATTTGATTATCATAAGTTAATTCTTGAGGTCACTTTGAGAATATATTGTGGAGAAATTCCTTCCTAGAGGAATGTTTAGGAAAGATAAATTTAGAAAAATAGGGATGAACATCCTGACAGCCTGGATGGTGTAGGTAAGAATGTCAAACAGATCACTAGGAATAGTTACTACATCAGAGTGAGGGCGATTTTTGAAATGGTCACTCCAGGAGGCAAATCATGAGAGGGGATCTCCATATCTATCCACAGCTCTATTCATGACATAGAATGTACTATAAGCATCCCTGAAAGAATGAATTCTGAGTTCTCTTTTTGGGATGGTGAAACAGGTTAGATTGCTCTTTTTGTCAAGTAATCTTTCTTTGCAAGGATCAATTCAATATTTTCATGGAAGTTTGCCTGATACTATTGGCAGAATTCACCCACCAGGGCAAAACCATAATCATTCCCTTAGTGAAAAACTACCTGTGAGTACAAAGCTGATATTCTTATTGTGTGTGAAGAAAGGAAAAGTGTAAATTCTTATTTATAACAACCTGAAAATATTCATATAAGTTTGTTTGTGAGCAGAGAAAAATTAAGCCAATTATCTCTGAATGATGGTGGTATTTTGACAAAGATCATGTGTGCTTATAGAAGAAAATGATGTATAATGCTCAAGACTACATGAAAACTCTGTGTGTGTATGTGTGTATCTTTGTGATTAGACAGCCCTGCATATGCATTTAGCATACAGCATATGCCATACTCTCTTGTTTCTAGGCTATAATGACCATGTAAGACCCAACAAAGCTTAAGAAAAATGATGCAATAAAGAGGTGCAGTAAACATGAATTGTTCTATAGTAAATGTTTAAAAAGAGAAGGATTACATGTGCAATTCACAAAAAAACCTCATATAATTACTAAATACTATTAACTGTACCCAAGAATGGGAGCAACTTAGCTGCCCTCTTACAGATGGATGGATAAAGAGACTGTTGTGTGTGTGTGTATGTGTGTATGTGTGTGTATGTGTGTGCTGAACATTGAACCAAGTCCAGAGACATCAGCCAACAATGGTGGTAGCTGCAGTCCAATGTCATTTTTCAGCCTTTTGTGTCATTGCTGACCTATTGCTCCTTCGCAGTCTGAATGCAACCTTCTAACTCCATCATCCATCAGAGAGCAGGAACTTTACAGACAATCTGAGACCTCACGCTAAGCTCTGCCATGCAGGAATGTCTGTTTGACCCCATCAACACCTCACAATATGATGAGAACCTCTGGCTGTCACTACTATGCTGGGCCTTTACAAAGGATGATCTGACTTCCTCAGGCCAGCCAGCCAGAGCTACCACTCTTTATTACTTCCCTTCATGTGTTTTCAACATATGGCCTCATGTTCTCTTCTCATTAAGTCTTTTAAGGTAATTTTGAGCTTAGACATTTTGTTGAACAAGCAAAAAAGACAAAGGCCTCCAACCTTCTTGCGTTAGACGAACAAATTGTGGGCCACCCTACCCATTTAAATAGACATATGATACAGGGGATACAAATGGATAAAGAAACATCCAGTTTCAGTCTTAAGTTGTTTGTCAGCAGCATACTGAATATTACTGAAAATGCAGAAACAGAGCAAAGAGAAAAGTTACTTGTGAGGAAATGATTATAATTTTTCATGTTAATACCTGAAAAAGATTGTCAGTGACTTCCTAGAACTTTCCTGAGAAATGGTTCTTTGAGGCAGAAGCTGAGGCAGAGACCGTGGAGGGATGCTGCTTGCTGGTTTTTTCCTCATGGCTTGCTCAACCAGCTTTCTTATAAAAGTCAGGACCATCAGTCCAGGGATGGCACCACTCTCCTCGGACTGGGCCCCTCCCTACCAATCATTAATTTAAAAAATGCCCTACAGCTGGCTCTTATAGAGACATTTTCTCGAATGACTTTCTCTCCTTTCAGATAACTCTAGCTTTTGCGAAGTTGGCAAAGAGAAGCCGGCACACCTCCTTCCTCTAATTTTCTGCTAACAATAAATATCTGTGTCTTCTGAATCATTAAGATTTCAAATTTACAACATGTTGGTAAATTCACCTTATGTTTGAAAGTACCTGCATCTATACACACACTCATACACACACATTCTCTCACACATGTATATATGTGAGAATTACATTTTAGACACTTTAACTCATCCTCCCATTTGAAAGGGAGAGAAAGGAGACTGAACATAAAGTGTGCCAACACTAAGCCCCATTCATATTTTGGACTGTTAAAAACTGTTAGAATTATGTTGATCACACTTAAATAAACTTATCAAAAATGAATAATTAATTCTGGGTTCATTTGTCAGTTTGCATTCTGTCATCTAGAGCTGGGAAAATATATTGTCCTAAAACAGTTTGACCCTCTTTGTCACAAAGAATAAAGGAATTCCTTCCCATTACTAATGACTAATGGATTAATGATCAATTGTTAATGATGATTGATAACAGAGTAATGTATATATCAAATATGATAGACATCACTCTTTAGCATTATGCTTATTAAATATTGTACATCCTGAGATACCATCAAGATTTTTATAAACAAAGAAATGTCATGTCTTAATTTTTGTCACTAAGCACTTTAGTTACTGCCTTCTAAATGTATAATATTAGAACTGGCTTCCCTTAAGATATATGCGCAGACAATATGGCAGATTCCACATGAGATTCCGACCTCTATTTCCTATTGCATGGCCATTTAAACCAAAGCATAATTTTATTTTATATAACAACAAAATTGCCATTCTGGGAAATAGTCTTCCTAGTATACACTAAGATCATATAAAATGAATTATTATTGCTGCTAAGTGTTCACTGTGAAAAGCTTAGCGAAACCGCAGCTTGCTGGCTGTATTGTTGTCTCCCTCACATTTGCTGTAAAATAGAAATGATAGGACTGTAAAGAACACTGTAAAATTGCTATGTGCTACATTGTCATTTGACATGAAGCATGGGAGTCTGCTGACAGTAATCTTAATGAACACCACACTAGAGCTATTAAAAATATATGTTGCTATCTTCTAACAATCCAACACACAGATATATTTATATTGCATCTGCATCTGGATGCTCCTTTAAAAAAGCAGTTCTTTTAATTAACAAGACATCGAAATTTCATTCAATAAGAAACTGAATGTTATATTAAATCATCAATAAAATTCAACAGTAGCAACAAGCGGAATAATTGCTGAAAATTAAAATGCCTTTGAAATTTTGATTGTGAAAGACTAATTAAATACAACTGAGAAGTTTAATCATCTGGTACTTACATTCAGAACACAACAGGAGACTTGGCCACTGGATTTCTGTGCAGAAAAGTGGCTTTTACACACATTTACTGAAATATGTGAAGAAAAAGTAATTTTTCAGGCATTCCAGAATCATGCAATTAGTCTTTGATATCTTCCTCCTTGCCCCTAAATAATCCAAATTATCTCATTAGTTGACTTTTTTTTTTCAATCAACGTTGCCGGAGGTTCTAATATAAGTGACGCAGGGAGGGAGACACTTTTTACAGTCAAGGAGGATGATTGAATTTTCACACAAGAAAAGAACACAAATTCATAGATGGGACCAAGATGGCATTTAGATCTTGGCTTAGTGTGCTTTCTGTTGCTCTGATAAACACCATATTCAAAGAATGTTGGGAAGGAAAGGGTTTATTTGGTTTCCAGGTCATAAACTGAACTAAGTCAGGGAAGGAACTCAGAGGCCATGGAGGAGTGCTGCTTACAGGCTTGTTCCTTTGGCTCCCTAAGCCTGCTTTCTTCTACGACCTAAAACCACCAACTCAGGTGAGCTGGGCACTCCCACATCAACCTTGTGGAGGCAATTCCTCTGAGAGTCTCTCTTCCAAATATATCTAGTTTGAGTTAAGTTGGTAAAACTGTGAGAGATCTCAAAGAGCTGGTTCATTCTACCTGGTTTTTGGTGTTTGCTTTATTTTTCATCTTTGTTTCCTACACGTGACAGTTTCAATAAGAATGGCCCCTATAGGCTCATGTATTTGATTGCTGAGTAATCACAGAATGGCACTATTCGAGAAAGAGTAGGGTGTCTGATCTCAATGTAATAGGTGTGACCTTATTGGAGGAAGCATGTCACAAAGAAGGCTTTGAGGTTTTGAAAGCCTATGCCAGGCCCAGGCTCTTTTTCCCTATTTGGTCTATGAAACAGAATGTGGTTCTCAGCTATTTCTCCAGCTCTGTGTGAGCTGCTGTGCTTCTCACCATGATGATAATTGACTTAACCTCTGAAACTGTAAGCCAGGCCCCAATTAAATGCTTTCTCTTATGAGTTGACTTGGTTCTCGTGTCTTTTCACAGCAATAGATCATTTGGTAAGCCACCACATGAGAGAAAAATTGGCAAATACTAATTTCAATCTCTATTTTACACTTTCTCAAATTTCACATTTTATATTCCAAGATGAACTTTTCAGTTACCTCAGCTTGGAATTAGTTAGATAGAGAAAGGCAGAAAAATTTCCCTCAGGGTAAAAGTGTCTGGAAGGGTGCCAGCTTCATGCAATGTGCTGCTATTCTGACAGGATGAAAAGCCAATTAAGTAATCATCGGCCTGTATGCATGGCTACATTGCATGCAGAATTGAAAACAACTATCTCTAGATCTTGGTTTAGGTTAACTAATTCATCTATCTGAAGTTATGTATTAAATACCTATTTAGTCTGTCCTGGAAGCTGTATTAAGCACTGAGACACCATAGGTGAAACACTAAGAACCCCTACGCTCACACATGGTGCCCTGTGCAATGTGCCAATAACTGGACTATAAACGCAAATAAATACTGTCCTGGCTCAGCATGGTAGGTGAGATCAGCAAGGGATTGAGATATAGAATGGTTAATAGTACTTTTGCAAATAACACAGCAAGGGAAAAATCTCTGCAAGGGAGGTACTGGTGAGTGATAAAGACAGCAACATTTTCGTTCTCTGGGTTGGGAATGGTTAGCCACGTCCAGTGCCCTGAGAGTGTTGCTAGTTAAGGATAAAGAAGCAGTCAGGCTGAACAGGAGAGCCCAGAAGAGAAATTTTCATTTAGATACAATAACTGCTGGTTGTGCCATTTCAAGCTAAGGAACAGTAAGATGTCACTTATATTTTCAGATAGTTTGCTCAGGCAGTTATGTGGAGAATGATTTGGGAGGAAGGTGAAACTCTTTGAATCTGTGGATGTGTTAGATGTGGGTATTTAGAGGAATGAAGATTTTGAGTCACTCAATTGGAGACCTTGAGTAATTAGATCGACAGCAGTAGGAGTTAAAACGGAAGAGATGACTGTGTGCAAAACAATTGCACTGGAAATAATAAAGGGCTCAGAATGTGCCACTGCCATGCAGCACAAACACACAGATGGAAAACATCAGGAAACCCTATGCACTCTTCTGAGTGTTGGTGCATAGAGGAACTGATTTTAGAATCCCGTGCTTCCTGCAGATTTCACAGCATCAGATCAGACTCTCGGGATCTACATTGTGATTGTCCTTTCTATCACCTTGTCTCAGACATTGAAGAGATGGTGATTACACAGAATGATTTTGTTAGGTTGCTTCACCTCTTCTGATCAAGAAGGAAGATCTCTCTGTCTGAGCACTGGTTTGGAAGCTTTCTTGATTTTTCCTTTTATATTTGTTTGACTCGAAGTTCTGCAGGATAATGGCAGTGGCATCTATGTAACTTTGCTGAACCTTTTAAGGGATGGTCAAAAAGGCAAGGAGTCCACACTGAGGACGGAGATATCAAACGGGAAGAATCAGGAGCCACAAAGCAGACTCCTCCCCTTTCCGTAACAGCCCACTGCTGTGGATTCTAATCCATTCTAACTAGAGCCAATCTGTGTCTACCAGAGATCGTGAGTTTGCTCTGTAGCACAGAGCTCCGGACTTCATTGTCTTCCCTGTTAGATGAGCAGCCATCTCAGTGCCATCATTCTGGCCACCAAACTTAGGGCACATGCAGCCATTGGAATCAGCAGTGTCCAAAATCATGGCCCTAGTCATGGAGAGCAGCATTGCACTGGTCCAGCCTCTCTCAACCTCCAGCTTATCCTTGTTAATTTGCGTATGTACATTAAACAAATGCCTGTGCTTTTTAACAATGGATTTTCTTAATCGCCACCATCTTTCTCTGACTATCGGTTGCTTTAATTGCCTTTGTAAAAATTGCTCCTTGCAAATACCTCGCTTATCTGGCTTCTGAGATTTTAAGTGTGATCTTCTGATTCCTAAGATGACCAAGCCCAACAGCATGGCCACCTACCTGTTAACCGTGACCTAAAAACAGGAACCAATAATGAGAGATCCAAAGGCAACGCACCTTCTCCTCAGTTCATTCCTCAGCGCAATGCCTTCTAGACTTAACCATGCTAAACACAGTCACCTCGTAGATTTTCTCACATTACAATCTACCTTGCAATCCCTGATTCTCTAGCAATTTTATCAATTAAAATACATCATCACATTCTCCAAAATGTATAGAGGCATCAGAGCAGCAGGATGAAACCACTAACTTCTTATCAAGATAATGATTTTTGGTATCTCAAAAGGGGTGTGTCATGTCAAAGATCCCTATCCTCACTTGCTATGGTCTCCCTGCTATACTAACAGCCACCAGAGACAAGCACAACTCAGATGACTGTTTCTTTGTTGTTACTATAACCTCTCCTCCCTTGAAAAGTCCATATTCATCTCAGTAAGTCTGGGCAAGCCCTGAGAGTAAGTACTGCTCTTGGTGGCCAGAAAGGACATAAGAACACTTGTTACAGCACAAAATTCTCTTCAAACAAAAGATGGAGGCTCTGGCTCCCAAAAGGAGAAGCCTCTTCCTGCAAGGCCCCCACTGGTTCAAAGAAATCTGCAAGTGTATCATTCTCTAATATGTATGCCCAAGTATTCCCAGATTAACCATGTTCTATTCATTGTCCCCCATTCCTCTAATCTAAAACCATAGTGTGGCATTTGCACTGTAAGAGGAATGCTCTAATGTAATCTCATGAGTTCAGAGTTATAAAACACAGATGATGATACAAAGACAATTTAGCCAATTTGCTAGCATTATTTTATTTCTAAAGGAAAGAAGGTTAAAAAAATACAACAAGCCTATTAGAGTGTCATTCAGGGTAACAAAAATGCCTTCATTGTCATTAAACTCAATAATTAAGAGAAAAGCATCTGAACAAAATGTGTTTAAATACTCAAGCATAATTTTATTTAAAAGTACCTTGCATGATCATAGACCAAAGAATTAAGAATTAAAGAGATGCTTGTTAACGTGTGACTGAATTGAGACATTATGGTGGCATTTGAGCATTTATTTCAATTCCCTGATTCTTTGGCCATTGACTATAAAACACATGTTAAAACACACATGAGAGTGTTTGAAGAATTACAAATACATAACTGAGGCTACATGGTAAAGAAAGGGCACTTGATAGGTATTTGTAGAATAAGTTAATTACTTTAGACAGAGTAATTCTACTTTTGATAATTTCATCTAATACTGCACCTGTTTCTGGCCAAGATAAAATCTCAGAAAAATACATTATCATGATTTTCTTTGAGTAGCAAAATCTAAAAAAAGTACGTGTTTATACTGCAATTTAAAATTCTATTCTTAGGAGGAATAAAGTTCCTAAGAGTTGCTATATATTCCAAGTAAAAGAGATTGGTAGCTTCAAGCCTTAAGGCACAGAAAATTCAATTGGTGTGTTTTATAGAATTCCTAATGGAAATGTGCCCCATAAGAAAATATGCAGGCTTAACTGTAAATGTAAAATGTTTTATTTATTTAACAAGTTATCAAAGTCCCTGCATACAGATGACTCTTTAGAATAACTAAGGTATTTGAAGTCTGTGCTGATGGACAGAGCACTTTCAGACCTGTCCCCCTTGACATGTCATATAGTTAATATGTGGGGTTCCCACTTCGCATACATGTGTAGTATTTGTACTGAGCTTTTAAAATGAAATAAAATGTCTATTATTGCATTTAGCCATTTCATCCCTGTTATTACAAAACACAATACTGATATTTGACAAGATTAACTCATTTTAAATAAATTTGCTGTGAAATAATGGAGAAAATCCAAACTGGAGACTTTTATGACATTTCGGCAAAGATTGTGTCAAGTGGAAAGATGACCAGCTGGTGCAACACAAAACCTCAGAAGCAACCAAGACATTTCCTTGTGCACATTGGTGCTCCAGTTTGCATGGGTGTTTTTATTCCCAGCACCTATTCTTTCTTCAACCCAAGTGCAATGGTATTAAGAGGTGAGTTTGGACTCTTGGGGGTAATAGGCAATGGAGTCTCTGTCCTGGATGGATTACTGCCTTGATAAAGAAGCTGAGGGGTTCACACACTTCTTTCTTCTGTCAGGTGTAGGTAACAATCACACCTCTCAGAAGTGTGCTGTGGACTCAGAGTGGGACTCTCACCAAACATAAAACTTGATATTGGATTTGCTGCCCTCCAGAATTATGGAGAATAAATTTCTGTTGTTTATAGGTTGACTGCCTGGATCCATGTATTTTGCTACACTGATGAATGGACTTAGTCATAAAATTAGTACTTCTGTAGATAAATATTCAAATGTTTTATAGCATCAAGAAGACCAGTGACAACAAATGCCAGTGGAGATGACAGGAAGGAAAACTTCTCTTTACAGCTGGTTCGAATAGATACTGGGGTAGCCTTTGGGGGAATTTTAATAGAGGTTTTTAAAATCGCTAACATTGTTTACCTACCTTTAGGATTTGGGGGTTTCTACTTATTGTTAAATTTTCAGTGTTTCTAATATAATTGAAAATTAATCAATCATTAGGTATGATTTTAATTTCACTTCTTATTACCATACAACACTTTGTTATTTACTGGTAGCATGTTCATCTTCAATGTATATTAATCAATAAATGGTCTTAGTTTCATTCCAATCACTTTATTCTGTTTCATGGTTAATGCAAGCACGTTGTAAGAATGTGTCCCCAACTCCTTTATTTATGCTTACTAATGGTTACATCAGGGATCTGTCATTCATGACACTGATGCCTTTTATTTAAGTAATCCATAAGCAATATTCAATTAGAACATAGTAGCAATTATTATCTTGACCCTACTCTGATTTGTTAGATCAATTAGGAATAAGAGAATTTAACTATTTACTGGTGTTTCGCCCCTTTGAGCCCGTTTGCTTTCTCTCTCATTCTTCCTCTTGCTCTTTCTCTCTTTCTCTCTCTCCTTCTCTTTCTGTACATGGATCCATACGTTTCTTCTTTGTCTTTTCTTCCTTCTTGTTGAAAAATACTTTTTATTTACACCATTTCTTTCAAAGTTCATTCGTTGTAAAGGAGAGTCCTCAATTCATACATCCACGACAGTATTTCTTCTGGGCATTTATAGAATCGTTTTAAGGTGTGTAATGTTTTAGGTTGTCAAGTTTTTACCTCTTTCAATACTTTATTCCCCTAACTTCTGATTTGTACGGTTTCCACAGAGATGTACTGTGACTGTGTAAGTCTTGCTCTTCTCTCTTTTTTTCTGAATGGTCTTATAAATATTTCATTTTTTGACTTTGGTCACCTCTGTCTCGCTTGTTCAATTCATATGGTTCAGTTTTAATAATAATAACTACTCTGGTTTTCATATGTCAGACCAAAATAAATAATGAACAGTTCATGAATATAGTTATATTGTAAAGGTTTTATGGTTGTGTTATAGATTTGCATTCCTAAAAAGTGTAATATTAAGTATATATAGTGAGCATGTTCTGATTCTGTTTATAAAAATAAATATTTATCATTTATTCTAAGGCACTTGTTTGTTATTTTTAATTTTTTTATTATCTGGGTCAGAAAGAGTAATTGATTCATCTACACTGCTACATTGTGAAATTCTTAGATTCTTTTTGCTGTTAAAGTATTCCCTAATGATCATTCTGTGTGTTATACTGATTATGCCCTTAGAAACTGTTCAGTGAATTTAGTATGAAATTTTCTGGTATGTCAGTATGCTCGGTGAGATAATCTGAACTTACTTTTCCAGGAGGAGTAATAATTTACCTTCCCCCAGAAGATGGTGAGTCAGCACGATAGGGATAAAGCATTATCCTCCTGTAAAAATGGAAAATTTCCTTCACACACAATAGAGTCAGGCACAAATTTTCTTCACAAAAATAAACTTGTATATCATTCTCTTTGTAGGCATTAATCGTAGGGACCATATTTATATTGGATGTCTCTCCTATTACTGTTGATGTGTAGTACTATTCCATTCTGGCTGTTAATCTTTTTTTACGTTCAATGTACATGGAGGAATATAAAGCTTTATGTTTCTTCTTGTCTTGGTTTTGTGCCAGGACTCACTTGCTAGCATCCATCATGTCATACAAGAGGAATAATCTCCTGCTGTGTGTATAGTTTACATTTCAGCTTCATGTTAGCTTAGCTGCTTCTTCAAGTCAACAACGGTGTCACAGACCATCCACTCTCCCTGGAGGTGTGAACATAATTTTTGAGAGATCCAGATTTCAAATTCAAATGTAAATATGTGTACTGTGCACACATTTGTATATGTGTACATACGTGTGTGGAAATATATGTATGCATGTTTGTCTGTGTGTGTAAGCTTGTGTACCTGTGTGTGTCTTAGTGTATGTATGTGTACATGTGCATGTATGTGTATGAATATGTGTAGTTGTGCTGTGTGTGTATGGATGTATATGCATGCGAATCTGTGTTATCATCTTTAAAAAAGATCTTAAAATTTTGTTCCTGTATATCAAAAACTGTAATATATATATATATATNATATATATATATATGAAGCAAAACTATAAACTCATATACACAGCAGAAGATTACATATGTGTACACACACACATACACACACACACACACACACATATATATATATATATAATCTCAACATAATTGCTAACATTGCCATTCAACACAAAACCAAAATAAAACTCAAACAATCCATACTAAGCCTGAGAAGCCTACATCCTTCAACAGAAGCTTACACCATTCAGGGTCACTTTCCAGTCAGGGCTCACACCTTTGGGCTGTCATCTCATTAATCCTGTTGCAGAGGAAGTTTAATTTTTCTGGTTATTCCATACTCTTTCATATATTCACAATTGTGCTTGATTCTTTCACTGAAGCATTTCTGCTGGATTTCCTGGTTTCTTGCTCTTTTGGCAGGTACCAAACCTAGTTAAATGGAACAGGCAAAGATAGCAGGCAAGGGGACTCCCTGTGCTTTAGACATGAGGCTATCTCTGTCCTTACATGTCTAACTCAATGGTGTGTCTCAAAGCCTCCTGAGAGTGCATTTAATCTGGGCCAGGACCCCACACTAGATCCAACAACCAACTGCATCACTCAGAACAGTAACTAGGCTTTAAAGTTTTATCCACAGCACATGATAAGAATTAATCCTGAGTCCCGAGTTAAAGTGACCAAGCCACTAAATGCTATTATGTTACTTTTGAGGACTGAAGAGGAAGGCTGAGATGGATCTTGGATTGGAAGATCAGAAAATATAGCCACTCTTCTTGATTGTTCCATAGAATATGACACCAGCACCACAGGCATAATTTATAATATACTGGACATATGACTAAAAGCGAAACAACTGAACCAGTTTTTATTTTAGTATTTCACCATAATTAAAGGCTTTCTTATATGAAAACGGCTACTCTTGGAGACACTTTCTTAAAAAGTAGCTAGATTATCCTTGTTAATTAAAGCTAAGATTTAATTAATCATACAGTCATACAGAAAATTTTTCAGTGATATGGAAATTGTACTATGTAATTTGAGATTATTGATAATGACTATTTTGTCAATACTCAACCAAGACACAAGAAAACACACATGCATGCTCATTAAAAAGAGAGATAGGTTTGTATCTTAAAATCATTCTCATTCATAGAAAAATGTGTCCTTGTTGTTTTCCAGTTTTTATGTCATATCTTTCTAAGTTATCAAGTCAGCTTCATGTGTCTGAATTTAATACTCTACCGGACTTCTCTGTATGGGAAGCAATGTGTATACTTATAACAACAAATACTAAATTTTATTCAAAAGCTACAACAACCTCACAGGTAAATAATGATAAAATACTGTTTTGCAAACAGTTCATTGCTGTTTTAATTTTGCTGATTCAGGTTAAAGGAGAATATTCATCTCAAAATACAGGGAGGAAAGGATACCCCCCCCCGTAACTCAGAATCAACTGTAATGTTTGAGTCTATTGTGTTCATTACATTAGATGCAAGAAGGACGTTTAGTGAAGCCAGCACTCAGCCAGCTTGATATCAGGAGGCAGGCACAAGGCTTGGCAAAAGCCTGATCCCTCACGGTGCTTGGCTAACATTAACAAAGTCAATGTGCATAGCCACATGGAATCTTGGAATTACACAAATCCCATTACAGGAATTGCAGAGGAACAGGGTATTGGACTGCAGAATTCCCTCAACAGAGTTGTTCCTCATTAGCCCAACACAGAAAAGTCACTTCGCAAAGAAAGGCACATTGTTGTTGCTACTGTTATTTTCAGGCATCTATGTCATTATATCTTCTTTGGTCAAATCTCCTTGCCAAACAATTGATTTTGACGCTTATTTAAATTTTAAATACGATTTTTTTTCTGTATTTAAAAGCTTTAACTCTATTACATTTTGAAAGAAATGCCACAGTAATTCTAATTTTTCTGTAAGCGATATTTAAATTCCCAAGCTCTCTTCTCCTCCTCAGAGTTTGTCGTTATTGTTGCAACAGGGTCTCAGACAGTCTAGGCTGACCTCAAACCCAGTATGCAGCAGAATACAGAAATGAGAATGTCTCCATGTCTAGCTAAGACAAGGGTGGGTCTTGAACCCTGGGCTTCCTCCATGCCAGGCAAGCACTCTACTAACTGAACCACATCCTCTTCAGCAACAGTCATCAGATTGCGTAGCTTTCTCCACACTCTACAATGACACATGTTTCCCTTGGTAAGAGTTACACTTTGAAAGAAGAATTCACAAACACTGTCATAGGGAAACCAAATCTAACGGCGGTAATATTAAATATTCTTTGTCAACCAAGTTGACTGCAAAGCCTAGCATTCTAAAGCTTCAAGCAATGAAACGACAACTTCTCTCCAGAATTTATTCTACACTTGTGGAGTTTCTCTCCCTCTCACTGGCTGCTCCGTGGGGGAGGGGTGAGGAAGACTGAGTTTCCTGGGAAGCAGACTCCAGAGACCAGCAAAGAGGAGCTGATCCGGTTTAATGCATATGTATGTTCACTGGCACCTGGGCATACATTATTCAATCAGCTCCGGTCATATCAAGTTCCTGGCCAATGAGTCCGAATGATACACAACCCGTGCTATGTGTGGGCGTTCAAGGGATCAGAACGTCTGCAGGCAAAGGGCAGGAAGCAGGCAAAGCCCTGGGCTTTGGCACCAAATTCTCCAGTTAGCTGGGACTCCACTATAAGTCATCGAGTGTTCTAGAGGCTCGGTTCTGCTCAAACAGCCACGGGAGGTGTTGGTGTTACTCGCATCCGCTGTCTTTTGGTAACACCATCTGAACAGAGACTGACCCCAATATACTCTTTATTTTCAAACTGCCCATTGCTAATAAGTTAAACGACCGTCAACATGATCTTTTAAAAACCATTCTACAGGTATTTACTTCTGTTATTTTTTATTGTTTCGTTTTGTTGAGTACATTTGTTCCTTTGAAGCTTCTCACATGTATATCATGATTTGTGGATTCTGTTATATTCAACACCTTTTGCCTGCCTCATTATCTACCATTTTCCCGTGCTGTGAATACATTTATACATCTCCTTCATGATCCATCACTAGTTATTTATTTTTCTTTTAGATATGTTTTGTTTAGGTGGTAGACTGATTACTCAGTAGCTAAGACTGCTAGCTGCTCCTCCATAAGACGTAGATTTGATTCCCAGTAACAACATAGGGTCTCACAACAATATTTTGTCCTAGTTCTAGGGGATCTAGTGCCCTTTTCAGGCCTCTAAAGGTACAATTCGTGTATGGCACACAGAGACATGTTGGAAAAATGTCCATACTCATAATAATATAAAAATGTTATAAATGTCTTTGTTTAGCATCGTCTCTGCTTCTCATGGGATCTGAATACACTATATATATTTAATTTATCATTTTGATAAGTATCTTTGCAATCTGCTCATCTTCCTTATTATTCCTGACTTGTGTTTCCATATAATGTATGTCAGGTCCATGAATATTCAATGTGATTGTTCATTCAATAAAAACATACAGTATATAAAGCTGTGTATAAGATAGCAGTGTTCTTTAAATCTTCTAACTTCAATAAATTATTTTAAGTAAAACTTTGTATTAATGTTTTATCATTTAAATTTTATGTTGAAATTGAGTTTTGGTTGCCATTTTGACTATTTTCTGTGGCCAAATTTCAGATTTGGTTTCTACAGGCTTCTAGAACTTTCTGACAACAGATCCAAAGTGTAAAGCCATGATGATTTTTTGTCATTTAAGCAACAGTGCATGAGATGTTCTATACAAGAGGTGAGGAGGGATGTCTGAAAATTTTACATAAAAGAGATGTAGGCAAACTTTATTAATATTTCTCTGGTCTATTCAAAGAACATCTCAGTATGATTCAAATAAAATGTCTTTGTCATCGAAATCTTCTGTGTCTTATGATGTCCATTTATAAATTGTAGAAGCTATTTTTGTAATTTAACCTGAACAGTGCCTACTTCTTGTCCATCCTAGATTTTAAGTTATCCCTAATGTCTTAAAATTCTGGTTTGTGCAATAAATGTCTAAGTATTCAGCATTCTATTAATGTCAGTATTTTTGACACCTCAAAGAGTGACCTTTCACATTACTGATGATTCATAAGTCAAAACAATAAACATCTGATGTAAATTTTCAAGTCATTGCTTTAATACTGGGACATTAGTGTAAACCTCAAAGAATCAGTGGAATCAGAAGTGTACAACTTGAATCGTATAATAATATGGCTTTAGGAAGAGTAAATAAATGTGGTAGAAATCTTATTTTAAAAGGATATCTCTTAAATTGTGAATAAAAAAAGGTACAAGACTACATTATTTAGTACTAAAGTCGATGCTTTATGACTGGGAAAAGAAGAGGAAAATACATAACCATTAACCCTGGACCCCTAGCTATGATTATAAAATGATCTCATGCAAAGAGCTGTAAAGTTTGGTTGATCCACATTTACCTAAGTGTAGTAATAAGGGGGCGTGGGCCCTGCTTTTCGTCCTGCCCGGCTCCCGCACGGCTAGCTTATACCCCNACCTAAGCCCTCCAAAAAATGGCTGACCACTCACCTTTGCTCTCAGTTTTTAGGGCAGAAGGAGTCACACTAGTGCACAATTCCCACCTTGTACATTCCAACTCAAAAAGCATGATAAAGTTCAAGAATAATATAAATAGGTGATGTCCACTCTGACATAATCTATAAATAAGGATGTAGAAGTAGAAGAGAGAGAAGCAATTTTAAGACTAAAATATGAAAACAATTGTTAATAAACATTATTCTTTTACATATGTTCTTTCAAGTAGTTTAAGGTAATACTATAGCATTACATCTCCTCAATTATGCCCACGCATTGAAAAAAATTTTAATTAATATGGGCTCTACATTTTTACTCTGATTTTTCTCAAAGTGTTTCTTCTAAGGAAATAAAAGCTAATTCTTTACTGCATACAATAATTAGGCCTAAAAGTTCTTTGTTTATGTAAATAAAATGCTTTCCCATTTTCATTTAAAGTCTAGACACTGGAGGAGTAACTTCAGTGAAACACTCCTGATGAGTTTCATGTTCCTGTCTGCAGTAGGGTAACAGTATCAGGTGAGGTGTCCTCTCAGAAATAAGTATAAACCTGAGAAAGCTATTTTCTGATTGGGACTGCAGAGAGTGAAGTACGGAGGCCACAGAACGAATGGCATGTCACAAGGTGACCCCAAGATAATCACAACATTTGATTGTGGATTCTTGTTGACTCCATCTCATAGAAATGAGTCCAGGCAGAACCTAGTAATCTAGGGGAATGAAATTGTAAGAGATTGTAGCTCTCTGATGTCAACGAGGGAGGGGGCGATTTTTGAACACGAAACAGAAAATAAAAGAGCTGTGAGGGGTCTGGGAAGACAATGTCCACACAGCTGCCTAAGAACCAGATACTGCTATATGGCAGGTTGAGAGCAACTCACCATGTTATCCCAATAGAGAACTGGATGTACCTAGAGCTGAGACACTGGGATTGCATGCTACCAAAGGTACAGATATCATTGAACATTCTAGATACTGATTTGTGACTTCAGAAATACCAGTGATGTGTGTGTGTGTGTGTGTGTGTGTGTGTGTGTGTGTGTGTGTTTAATTACTTTTCACAAGTGACATAGAATAACCCTCCTCTTTAGCTCTTTATGATTTTCTTCTGGACAATACTCAGCGCTCAGTGTATAGATCAATTCAGGGTCCCTCACATGTTAACTGGGTATTTAAGACATTAGTTGATTTTTTTTTTCTGTGGGTTTCCCTTTCCTTGGGAATCGGTCACCTACTTGCAAGAGCAAAGGGAGCAAAAGCAGCAAGCAGTGTTTGAAAGGCCATAAGCTTCAGGGAGTTAGTTTCAGAGAGACAGTTCCTTTATTGAAGCAAAGGGGTTAGTTTATATGAGTCAGAGGGAGAAGAAGACGGTTGAATAAGCGAGGAAACATGCCCAGTTTATGTGCATGGACCTAATTGAGTTGATGACCCGCCAATTCAAGTACCTGAGCACAGGGGAAGACAGAAAGAAACTCGTGGGCCAAGTCATAAACTGCTCGCTGGAAGCTCTGTGCAGAGTCATCCTCCAAATAAGGTCAGTCACCTGAGCTTAAAGACACTCTCCAAAGGAGGTTAGACAGAGAAAGGGAGTCCTGTTGAGAAACAGAGTCCTCCATTTTGTGCCAGCCTCAGAGAGCTATCGGGACATGGTGGACAGCAACCTTACATGCAGAGTTCTCCAACATTTTTCTCTATGCCTGTGTGGGAGGAACTAATTTCAAAAGTACAAGAAAAATAAAAAGCTATGTGTTCAAACTGATTTGAGAATATCATTTCTGAAAGACTGCTTGGAAGACTACAGTTTTTAAATGGTAGAATGTTGATGAAATAAATGGTACTTCACTTAAAAAGCCTCCGGCTTCCTCATGGTCAACAATGAACATATTAATAAATCATACATATGCACCAAAAATGGTTCTTGCCATTCAGTTGAATGCTCAGATTTTACTGCATTTCCAGAGGGAATAGCTCTTCTACAAACCATAGCTAGCACCTCCACATGTCCTGCTGCTTAAGAAGCTGCATTTATTTCATAAATAATCTTTGCTTTCCCCAGGAGCATTGCATTTAGCTATAGCTCATGGGAGAAAGTGAAAAAGTAGCTGGAAGAGAGTAACTTGTCTTCAAAAGTGATGAGAGAAACAATAAGGAACGTTAACTAAAATGTGACTATTTTTAAATGTAACTAATACGCTCCAGTCACACTTAACGTCCCCGACTGAATAAACTAATAGGATTCTGTGCTTATTTAGAAATATGGATATTAACTTCAGTTAATATAAATGTTTAGGGGTTGAAGCTATAGTGACAGACAGTTGAAAGCCTTGGGTTTGATTCTAGTGTTGCAAAACAGTAAATAAAGGCAATGCTCCAGTTCACATGAACTAAAGGATGAAATCATATCAGGAACAAAACGAAACAAAACATGATTTATAAAAGACAACCGTCCAACAGAATTCCCTCCTGAAAGGTATTTCATTACTGTAATTGCAGAATCCATTGTTTGTAATTGACTGATTAATTATAAAACATCAGAAAATAAAACAGCTCAGTTAACCTATTTTCCTTTAAATCATAGATTGTTAGTGTAATATTTACCAGTGTTTACAAAAGCTATAACAACTGCTTGTAAATTTAATCATAGAAAAATTTTATATTTTTACCTGTAGACAGCTGCAACATTACAGCTGATTTTGTTGTTGGTGTGTTTTGAGACAGTCTTGCCTTCTGTAACCAAGGCTGGCTCAGGGCTTAGTGTGCACTATGTAGCCCAGGCAGGCCACAAAGAGCAAATCTTCCTAAATGAGTTGAGGTTACAGGTATGTTTCCCAGTGCCTGGCTCCAATATTTTATCATCTGAATCCATGTTTGTTTTCTAAAGATCTCAAAATGTATCCACTGACTGGAAAATAAATAAATGACAATGTGAACTGTGTTTATCAATGGAGTGACTGCCTTTCCTATTTCCTCTCGGTATCAGTGTGTCTGCTTTACCCAGTAGATAGGACGTTGTTCTTCCGACCACCTCTCTGATTTTCCATTCTTTTAGGTTGTACTTTGACATCTGGTTTGCTGCTCTGCTGTAAGACGGCTGGCTATATCACCCTTTCTTACATTTTCCCTGCAGGCCTTTAGAATGTGTGCTACAAGACTGCCAAGTGAAGCCAGGCTCCCCCTAGAGTCTTTGCCCAGTGTGATAAGATGCTGATTCAAGGTCCCTTCATTAGCTTCCTTTTGCTGCAATTGTTTCCATTGTTCCAGGTAAGCCACCGTTGCGTCTCCATTTTGCATTTATTTGTTTTCTATATCAATATTAGTTCACTAAAATGACACATTTATCATGAGTCAAATACAGTTAAATTCAGAATGATATCACTGCAAACTTACATTGGTTCAGAAAACTTCCTTTTCAAAGTCAGGATCACCTAAGATCTGTCACACTTACTATGAAACCTCAACATCGGCTGGTTGCGCAAGGATGGTGCTTCTTCATCTGACCAATAAAAACTCAGAGCAGAAGTATCACTCACAGTTAAACGGCTGACCACTCATAGGCATTCCTTCTTCATATAATCAGCCTAGACAATAGAAATGCTGCACCGTCTATAAACACGCTCTTAATTCTGGATATTTGTTGTTCACAGAAGCAAGCCACATATGACACTTTTGCCTCTACAAGTGATCATTTATCGTGACGTGGTAAATATCTATCTACACTGTAACCAATTTACATGCATATTCTATTTTTCTCTATTAATTTCCCCATCTGAAATTACTCATCTCTAAACAGCCATACCATATTTCCTTTATTTAGTCAAGTTGATAGACAGACATGATTCTGCTTTATTCTATCATTAAAAACATAACTGCTTTCCACACTGACATAAAACTCCTTTGCACACATACATTTTAATTTGTGGGAGTATCTTAGTATGAAATTAATTACAAGTTGACATGAAAATTAAAAATTAATACTTAAAATTATAGAATCAGAATATCTTCCAATGTTTGTATTCTGGTGGAATCTCCACCCCATTCACTGGCATCCATATTCCCAAAGAGTCTGGAATGTTCTGGTAGAAGCTCCTTCTGAGCCCCTGGCACCCATATACCCAAAGAGTCTGGGATGATTAGGTGGGAAGCCCAACCTCTCTTTCTCTCCCCAGACCCTGCCCCCTCAGAAAGCCCGCCAAGAGTTAGCTGCTTCCCAGGGCTGCTCAAGACCATGTCTACTGATTATTCAAGACCTGGCCTATGTAGTTCTGCACCTCTGTGCCCTCCTGTTCTGTTCCCTGCCTTCCTGAGGGCCTACCTGGAAGTACTCTGTTTTGCACTGCCCTGTTTTTCAAATCTGGATTTATTAATTTGGTCTAATTTGGCTTATTGCATCAGCAGTGGAGGAATCCAGCAATCAGGGATCTAAAACTTAACAGCTTAACAGTTGGCATTATGTATGCTGTGCAATCCCAAGAACCATGCAAGCCTGGTTCTTCAAAAGGGTGAAATTCACAAAGATAGTTGAAACACATTCTGGTATTAAGTGCATGTACATTCAAATTGTACTTATATTAAAGACATTGAAATGGATTTTAGCTTTTATTGATGAAAAGATCAATATTGAATGTGTTATATAAGTACTTTATAATGCACATTTTAAATTGTTTTGTAGAGCAGTTACCCATCAGCACGCATATTAAGCACTTCATTTCAAACACAGGGTATCTACCAGGCAACAAATAGGGGAGACACACACACACATACTCACACACACTACACACACAATATAGCGTGTATGTATAAATTTATACATATGTGTACACATATGGTATTCAACACACAGTCACTTGCATATTTATTATTTTGTTATTATTAAAGCATAAAACACCCATGAACTGTATAACTGATTAAAATTTTTATTTAGGAATTCCCAGAGGAGCAATTCCACAGAAATGGACTGGGCTGTGGTCATGTGGAAGTTCAGCTCAGCAGGCCTTACAAAAAACCTCATCTGTGTGGATTGCAATCTGTAGCTCAGTTGAGCTGTGGACCAGAGTGCCCACTATAACATCTCCAGCATCATTATCTGAAGGCAAAATTCTTTTTTTTTTATTTTTTTTGAGACAGGGTTTCTTTGTAAAACAGTTCTAACTGAAGCTAGTTTTAATTCAAGAGAAGGGAACACTCATAGCAAGCCTGGATGTGGCAACCCAGTAGGAGAAAAAGGGTCCCAAGAGGAGACCGCAGAATCAGAAACACCCCTACTCCCACTGTTAGGAGTTCCACAAGAATATTAAGCTACACAGCAATAACATATATGCAGAGTACCTAGCTCAGACTCATGCACATAATATCTTAGAATTCAACCAGTGCTGGGAAGACTCATAAACAGTGTGCAGTAAACAGAAGACATAGTCTATACTACAGGATGGAGGAACTAGTCTAAAACAATCCTCAATCATGAATGGACATCCAAAGGGCAGAGAAATGGAAAGATCATAATGTGTGGCATGTAAGGAGGAAGGAGCCCTGAATAGAGCAGGAAGTATTCTGTGGAGGTTGCTGAGAGATGGCGGTGTCTTATGCCACTGTGTGCATATACATCTATATCGTCATATATGTAAACACCTATACTTATCCTAAAAGTTGATGATGAGGGCTCCAACACATATGACAATGACCATTTGGGCTTCCTCTCTTACTTCCATGCAAATGCAAATGCTCACTGTGGGGGAGAGTTATTACAGCCCTTGTTAGTCACCATCCCAGCCACTGGCTCTCTACTGCATTAATTACTCAACCTGTGCATATAAGTGAAGGCATGTGAGAATCATGAAGATGTAACTCCGTAGAAAATAAGGTTTCAAATAAGTTACTTTTCTTACACTTTTAATAATTTATTTTTATTCCAATTTTTATCTGAAAGTCTTTTGTTTTTTTCTATGTTAACAGAACTCTGATATTTTTTCATTCATTCCAAATAGCGATCAATTGCTCATAAAATAGTTTAAACGTATTCCTCAATTCTTAATATTATATATTTAATATTTCTTACCTAGAGCATTCTTTTAGTTCTCATCTCATAATCCATACATGTATAATTAAACTTGGAATGCAATTTAAAAAATAATTGACTTGCTTAATCTATTGGGCAAAAAGTCATTTTGCGTCATTAAAATACAAGACTGCTTATTAATGGCTTATGAGAGCATAAAATATTATTTTATTCCATTAATACATTTCTGTATTTATGTAAATTTTTTTCACTGTCATTGTACAATGTCATTTTATTGCATTATTTCCAAAGCTGTAAGAGGGTTAGGGTGTTCATTCAAGATTTTCACACCTCAAATGCCAGTCACCCACACTCTCCATGTTTCTAATTGGCTAAACAACACAACAGGGCATACGGAATTCCCTGCATTTACGTTCAGAGACAACTTCTGGTACTTTAAGGCCACCACCTCCAAGCAGTGCTCAAGTGTGTAGAGTCCGTTATACACTCTGCTCTGATCCTCAAAGGTTCATAAGGGGTTTAAACAAATTTAATCTTCAGCCATGTTTCATATTAGTCACCAAAAGATAGTCTATAATCAAAGCTATCCAGATCCACACACAGAAAACTTCTTTTATTTGTTAGTTAGTAGACTTAATGTCTCAGTTACCTGTAAGAGTACAGAAAACACATACTATAAGAAATATTTTGATGACAGCAAACATATAAACACCGCAGATCCAGAAGATCAAAAGAAGTTTTAAAGGACCCCAATGTATTTTTACAAATGTGTCTAGTAACAACGTGGCTAATTCGCATATAGGACACTCAGCTACCTCTCCAGCCCCATGTCTGTCTGTGCCCTTGCCATGTTTCCTGCCATGACAATGGTCTAAACCTCTAGACTGTAAGCCAACTTCAATTAAATGTTTTCCTTCAAAAGAGTTGCCATGATCATGGTGTCTCTTCATAGTAATAGAAACCCTAAAGAAGACACTTGGCTTTCTCAAGTCTATGCCTGGTACTTAGGAAGTATGTATGAGTCTTAAAGTAAATTTGTCCATGCTATCTCATTCAATTTGGTGTTCATAGTTCAAAATGGTGACATTAAACAATAATTTTCTCATATGACAGTCACATAATCTATGGTAGAGATTGTAGCATACAGATAGAACATCAGATGCAGTCCTGGAAGAGATACACTTAGTAAGAGGTAGAGCTGAGGTCCAGGCCTGCTTCTCCCTGTGCATAGTAACCGTGTCACACCATTTGAAGGACATCGTGCCTGTTATAACTTGTAAGTTACCAAGTACTGCCTGCAATTGAAGTTCTGGGGGCTAAAATGGAAAGATGTTTGGGTGGGGACTTAGTTTTCACACATTCTGACTGTAAGCACATCCCTAAAATGCTTTATGGCTGCTCACACCCTGGATTCAAGTGTCCTTTTAAATGGTAGATATATTGGATTGGCCTGAATAATTGCCAGTGTTTCATAACGCTGTGGTCTGCGATACTAGTGGCAGTCTGTAGGAGCTGGATCCTTCCACTGAGATAGGAATCATAGTCATGAACATCACTCTACCAGTCACACCCGCTCCCAGTTGAAGTTGGGTCAGGGACTCAAGTTTCATTTTTTACCGGTAAATGAGTAAGTTATCTTAGGTTCATACTCAATAAGTATAATCCACTTCAACTAAAACATCCATTTTCCCACCCTGAGAAGTTGTAACAGAATAGAAGGATTACAGTACCAATTCTGTGCATTCAAAGACTCTGGTAATGCCTTTTGTGAAAGCAGCTAGGCAATTGCTACATTTCAGCAGAGAACTCAGCCTTTCATGCTTGATTTAACCCTACAGTCCTTGAAGTTCCAGGAGCCAGACTCCCCACACAATGCCAATTCCATCAGAACACTCCATCCTGTTCCCCACTTATTTCCCATCCCCGGAAGGACTGTTAGCCTCATACCAGGCCTGTATTTGTGTAATGCATTTACATTTTATATGTAACATGGCCTTATTTCCTTACTCATTTTCTCCACTGAGGAGGTTTTAATCCCTAAGTAAGATTCAGTTACATGTTATCCCTCTCAAGGTTCTGTCATGGCTCTTGGGTATTGGCATGAGGTTCACGAAACATCAGAAACAATGGAAGAAGGGTAAGTTTTCTCTGTCCAAATTAATCACAGCCAGGTTCAGCCCCATACTACATCTATGGAGGTGTGCACACAGTTGCCAGCAGACTCAATTCAGGAGAGTCCTGCAGCTTCAAAGGTTCTTCATGTGATGTTAGTACACATACTTTCAAGGTACATGTGAATTTAGAAGAAAGAAAACTGGGCAGAGAGTGAGCTTTGAGAAGGTATGATTTCAGAAAAAAAGCTGGGTTTTAAAAAAGGATTTTTTAATACATTCTTCACATAAATTTTGATAGTCCTTTAGAAAACAGATTACTGGAGTAACTATAGATATTCCAAAAGTGATTTGTAGAATGAGATTTGTAACTTTATTTCTCATCAACAAGGATTGTCAAAGTATTTAGATTGTATTTTGATAATTGATTCTGTTTAGATATCAACTTATTTTGACATATATCAGAATATATATATGTATACACATATTACATATATAGTATATATGCATATATAATAATATATATTATGGGACATAAATAGAAACATCCCCAAGAGACATGGGGCTTAAGCCAACATTGACTACCTTGAGAAAATAACCTAAAATATCTCAAAACTGAATAAAATTGATTTTGTGTTCATAAGTCAAAAATTGAGTTGTTCTGTTATCTTTATAGGCATTCATTTTTATATGACAATTCAGAGATAAATTTCTCTCAAGATTTTCATAGAGGTTGTGTTTGTCATTGTGGAGTCAAGAGATATACATGAGATACGGAGTATATGATATTGTAATAAGCCTGGTCTCCAACCAGAGTGAGATGAGTCATTTTGTTGACATTATCTTCATTGGATTTTATATAAGGCCTCAAGTGACATTAAAGAAAACTGGAAAATACTTTGGGTCTAAGAAGAACAAATTTTTATACAAACCTAGTAAATAAAATAAAATACATCACAATATGTTGTAGCACTTTCTTCTGGTAGCTTGCATCTTGGTTTCCTGTCTCCTTACCTTCTTCACACTTCTGTCCCCATGCTTTCTATCTTCCATTCTGTATAACAAGAGAGCATTAAATGTAGGAGAGCATTAAATGCGTTGCCTTCACATTACCACTGAGTATCAGGTCTATAATTGTAAGAGGATTGAACATTGGTTTAGTTTACAGGAGACCTGGGGATTTTCAGGTTGCAACTCCACTATATAGTATTCTGTTAGTTAGTCAATTCTTTAGACTAGTTTGGGCAAATGGTGATAGTTTGTGGTGACAACATTATTGCCTGTCTTTCTCCTCACTATCTAGTATCCCATGATACCTGGGGCTCAGAAGAGCCGCTCTTCTGTGATTTTATACTTGCGATTGTGAACTTGTGTTCCTGTCCCTTGAAAGCAAGAGTTTGTTTTGGGATCACATTTTGTTCTTTAGTGCCAACAATATTCAGCATGTGTCTAAAATCTAGAACATAAAATCTGAAGTAATTGATGTGTTCGTTGCCTCTAAAAGGAAATCACACGTGTTGAGCAGCGCCTGTTGTTTCAGGGACAGGGCTAGCATTTCTTTAAAGTGTTCATTTAAATAATGGCTGTATAAAGGAGAGCTTTATATTTTCTCTGATAATGGGGTCATGAAAAGATGAATCTCTGCTATCTGCACCCTCGCATGTCCTGCGGTGATATATGCTGAAACATTCATCGTCGTCATTAGGATAATGCTCTGTAGCTTTGAAACCACTTTTAACAGCGGGATAGATCTTGTAAGTCCAACACTCATTCCATGTGACAGCTGTGAGCGGCTTAGGCAAGTACTAGTTTTTCGTTAATAATATCACAATCCGCTAACTCAGGAGACTAGTTACGGCCCTCCTTAAGCGGCCAAATAGAAAAATTCGTTTTAAAGGTAGATAGTTAGAAATTATTTCCTAATAAATATATTTTTTTTGCTAACTGAGAAAGCATAAACTATGAAAAGACATGCAAGTTTCTGAAGGAAAATTTGCTATGGCATATTAAAGACTTGATAAAGTATGGGATGTTAGGCATATTGACAGATTATAGTGGAAGCGTTTATGTGTGACTAGATTTTCCTTGTTGGAGCAACAATCTTATTTCTCATCCTTTCTCTCCTATGTATGAATATTCCTCAGTATTAGTAGGGTAGAATTTGCATAAAGCCCCTGTGTTTTAAATTATACTCAGTCCATTACTTTATCATTTTTTTAATTTTTAAAATGTTTTTAGAATTTCATGCATGAGTACTATGTTTACATCATTTTCACCCTCCTTTTCTTCCTCCGACTCCTTCCACACACCGCCGCTATCTTGCTAATTCATGACCTCTTCAATTTAATGCTGCTTTTATGGCTATGCTTTTAGGACTGACCACATAGGACTGGGTAACCTCTCGTCTGGGGAGTGTTGATTCTCACTCTCTCCATTCCCACTGGTTGTCTGTAACTCTTCTTATAAGGGGTAAAAAAATCCCATCCACTTTGGAGCAAAGCATTCTGGGGATTCCTAAGTCCTGCTCTTTAGAGGCAGAGTTCTTACTGTTAGGAATCTGTAAGAAGCAACTATTATTTTGATGATTCAAGCAATAGGATAAATACCGTTTGCAGGATCTGGCTGAGCATTGGAGAAGAGGCAATGAACAATAAAGAAACGCTTTGATCAGTCCCCACTCCCATGGGGTGCTGCAGGAGAAGTGCTGAGCTTTTCCGTGTAGTAGGCAATTAGTCACAAAGCTGCGAGCCTGTAACATGATAATTTTGGTATCACATGTTTGCTGAGCACTGGCTTCTGGAATTCAAGAAATTTTCATAGTGTTGCAATTTGAAAGATCTTAAAGCCTTGCCTGGGTCAAGAACAAGCCTAGCAGCACGAAGTAAGCTTCTCACAGCATCCATGGAGATTTGTTTGTAATGAAACATAGTTGTCAAGCTCTTTCTCCAGCGTCAGGGTATAGTTTCTGTATCATGTAAAATCCAAGCCATAAGCACAGGTCCGAACTATAAATATACTACCTCACTCATCCCGAATCCACTGCTCTTTAGATGAATTTTGTGGCTTTGTTCTTCATTGGCTTGATGGCATCTTCCCCAGGGTAGCAAGTACCATTTCCTATGTTGATATTTAGATGTAAAACTGGGTGAGACTCACAATGTATACCTGCTACAAAAGGCTCAGCTCACACTTTCTACTACATGGGGTGATTATAGATGTGGATGAATAAAGTGTGTGAGAGCATTTCAAAGACTCTTATCGTGTGCATTGTATGGGTAGATTATTTAATTTACCCATAGCATTTGCTACTGCACAAAACTACATCTTTCTTATATCAATGTGGGAGGAGCTAGAACTGGAAAGGCACGGGAAGACTTGGCTTATAAACTAGGATACACACATGATAGAAAGACAGCGTCAATAATCAAACTGTAAGTAATAGCAAAAACTATGGGGTTAACTGAGAAAGTTCTTTGGCCCAGTGCAAATAGACTTAGTGAGCGTACTGTGATCATTTTCTCTTCACAGGTCAGGAAAAGAATGGATGGAGGAATTTTACAAGCAAGAGAGATGGCAAAATTCAGGTTTTTTTTTTAAAACTGTACAAAATTCTTACACTGGACTTCTCCAGGTTTTTGACATTTGCTTGTAAGGCATCTGGTTGTACTCTACAAGGACTCTGGCTTCAGCTGTTGCTTGTGATGGTGAAGTGAGTGAGTCTGCCAAGGGCGCGGTGGTTTGAGGTTTTTACATTTTGTGGAGGGCAGTGTGCACGAGCACTTTCTTGAGTGACAATCACAAATTGCTCAAAAAGGGCAATATAAAACTAGTTGGGCTTTCAATAACTGAGGTCAGTCTGACATTTAGAGGCAGTGGGCTCGTTGACGGATGTCTGCATAGTTTTGCATGATATTAAATGCTAACCAAGCCACTAAGCAATCAGAAAATCAAAGTGAAGCAAAAATAAAATTTTCTGCTCGACTGAAGAAGATGATGAAGGCTCGCACAGTCTTTATTCTAGAGGTTATTTAAAGATTTGCTTTAAATAAGTTGAATTTAAAGGGAAACAGACAAAACAGTAACTTTAAAAAGCACCTCAGCGAGGTAAGGTGGTGGCACATTAGAAAATATTCTCCCTTGTTCAAGGAGCCTCCCCTGTAGTTCTGTATCTCACAGATAAACATGTAAACAATGCTTCTGCCTGTAGCATTCTGTAGCATCTTCCGATTCTACATTCCTGCTGAAAGGCCACTTGATTGCAAAGTGAACCAAATATTAGAATAATTTTTACTATTTTGTGTCATTAAAAATAATGAAATTAAGAGCAACTATTCTGCATGGAACCAAGAAAGTCCAATTTGTTTGCAATTAGACACTTCTTTTGTTTGTTTCATTATAATCTGCTTTTTGTGTTCCTCAGACAGGATAGGGGCTATCCCAAAAGAAAAAGAAACAATATGTGTTATATATGAAATTTAGCTGAGTGACCTACTGTAGTTTTCTATGAATTTTTTCATTACCTCTACATTCATTAACTAATGAAACACTAAAATCTAAAAGTTCCAGTTAACTACATAAGAAAGAACACAGAATGATTTTACTCACCAACTCAGCTGTCCTATAGTTCTGCACTGCAAATCAATCAACCAACTATGTCTCCCTGAAGTTTGAAGACCTCTGAAAATGAAACATCTTGGTGCCAATCCAGCCTATGATTAACTCATTTGGGGAAAGGCATTCATCACTAAGAACTGATACACATTTCATCTCTAGGAAGGCTGACATGGATGAGTTCCGAAGTCCTTCATAATAGAGTAGTAAAATTGTTTTAGTTTTAGCGAATATTCTCAAAAATCACAGCATTTTAAAACTAAAATCTTTCACTTCATTCTTTTTTTCTTAATTTTTTAGAAATCAGATTTCATAATTGTATAACCTTTTTGGCATGCTCATTGATTTGGAGTGCATCCGCCCATGTCAGATTGAAGTTACTTCCATGGGAAGCAATCAATAGGGATGAGGTGAAGACAGACTTGCAGTTCTTATGGCCCATTCTGCTTTAGAATGGGTGTTCAAAATGGAAATCAATTGATTTTGAGATTCTTAAAGACTCAATTGTTGTCTTAGAAGTCAAAAGCGCCCTACGCCTTGGAATTGCCTCTGTGTTTATATGGCATGCATATATGCGTGCAGCATGGGCCAAACCTACCTACCACCACTTCCACTGGGTACCTTTTATTCTGTAAAAGGAAACGTCATGAAGAATCAGTCAAGCCATGGTCTGCATGACACAAAAAGAGTGTGGGATTTTATATCGACCAAATTAGTGATGGTGGCAGGAAAATGGATGGGGAAAGAGAAGGTTCCCCATCGATTATGTTCAGAAATATTATGTTCAGAAACATACCTCAGACTCAGACAAATACTGTATGTCTTCCCTCATGCAGCACCTGCATTGAAAATTGAATATGTTTTACTATCACCGCACATACGTACGTGAGTAAGTGTGCGCATGTGTGCGTGTCGATGAGCTAGAATGATATCACCAGATGTTAGAAGGTCTCAGGCAGTGAGGAAGAGAAAGGTTAATGGGATATATGTGATATGGAAGCAGAAGGGGAAGGTATGTATGGGAAAGATGGGAGCAGACAGGAGAGGCAGAGATTGAGGAAGGCAGAGTGTGAGAGGGAAAGATTAGAATGCAGTAATGACAAAATGTGGAAATGCTACAAAACATATGCCCTCTCCATGCTAAAGTAATTAAAAAGTAATAACACCACAATCTTTGCTTTTAAAAAATCATATAGTTTTAATATCTAATACAGATTCTTTATTTTTCTATTATTTATTTAACAATTATCAATTCACAACAACTATTTTCATTAAACTTTTATTTTATTTTTTAAAACAATCTTTTTTATTTTAGATACTCACAGCTCCCTCTCCCTTCCCTCTTCCCACTCCCCTCTCCTTCCTCCCCCATTCAACTCCCTGTCAATTCCTCAGAGAGGGTAAGGTGTCCCATGGAGAGTCAGCAAAGTGTTATATCACTTGAGGGAGGACCAAGGCCCTACTCACTGTATCTAGGTTGAGCAAGGTATTCCTAGCAGGGAAAATGTTCTAAAAAGCCAATTCAAGCACTAGGGATAAGTACTGGTTCCTCTGCCAGTGGCCCCACAAGCTTCCCAAGCCATACAACTGTCACCCACATTCAAAGGACTTAGTTTGGTCCTATGCAGGTTTCCCAGGTGTCAATCCAGAATCATTGAGTGCTTACTAGCTTGGGTCAAATGTTTCTTTGATTTTTCTCACGATAATCATGACCCCTTTGCTCATATTATTGCTCTCCCTCTCTATGACTGAGCTCCAGGAGCTCCAGTGGTCACAGATGCCTCAAAACAAGTAGTAATGATTAATAGTCCCATTGAATAAATTCTTAATACAAGTATTTCATTAAATTATAGGTTAAAAAGTGATGAGAACACACATAAAATTACTGAATGTGTTTATTCAGACTCACTAAAATTAATCTATACTTTTAAAAATGCTTTTACATTTCATTTTAACGAACCCTATTTTAAAAGATGTTTTTGAAACATCTTTCACAATTCTTCCTAGGCTTTTCCCAGGGCTACGGCTGTAAACTCCAACTGGCTGACCTGGGATGGAGGGTTCACTCTTATCAACACTGTTGATCATTTAAGCCAATGCGTTTTCATCTCCTACTGCACACAAACTTATTTAATTCACAAATGGTCATACTATAGGCGAAAACACACATCATCACTGTGAGACTCATTTGGATGTCTACAGGGTTCTACTATAGATCAATAGATCATGTGGTTTTTATTCATGCTGGTTAGTTTTTTATCCACATTTCTATTTCTGATTTCACATAAAGGATGTTAATTTGGGAGGTTCAAAATTATCCAGACAAGGCAAATTTAAAAATCAAAACAAGCACAATAATAGGATAAGTGACTAGTATTTTACACATTGACAGTTGTAATGAATTAATAACATTGGGCTCATTCAAATGTATAAAAACAATATTCAAACATATTAAATAAAATATCTTTGTTCTTTATAGTAAATATTATTATTTGTAATGATAAAACCCTAAAATTAGTGGACTCATCAGTACTGCTGTTGATTTGTATGTTCACCATATTTCATTTCTATTTCAACAAATTCATATTTATACAAGTAATGAGTATTATAGAACACAATATTTTTGCAAAGTTATTAAATGTGTACTTTATGTTAGCCATATTTGATATTTTTGACAAAATCAACTTTTCCCAGGAGATCATATTATATATTTAATTAATTAATATTTACAATAAGCATGTACTCTATAGGAGATGAGGTAATCCTGAAGAACACATAAAGCCTGACAAATTATAAGGATAAATATTTCATCTCAAAGATATAAACAAATAATACTTCTTTGCCTGTTATATATGTTTATAACAAAAAGAAAATTAAAAACAGAGCTCCTCAAATGAAGTCCTTCTTATTTTAATATTTTATTTTGATATTTATTTAATATTCTTATTTTGAATACTTAGACAAATTATAATACTATATAATTGTTAATCTCATTTTCTTGCCATTAAAAGATAGGATATAACTTATTTAATTTAACTGATTTCTTTCTTCCACATTTGAAACTCAGGACATCCTGCAAATGTATCTCCTCCTGAAATGGGTATCAATGTGAAAGTAAGTGGGGCAACAACAGGGAAGATCGTGCTGGATTTCCTGTAATATTCTTAAGGGCATAATTCATGAAGAAACACGATTCGAGAAAACCTATCAAAATGTAGGAATTTTGCAAGTGTACGGAGTCTGCACTGTGGTATACGCCTGTCCTCCTCCATCTCCTCCTGGTCTGCAGCCAGAACACCGGACGCCCGCCCCACTGCTCAGCTGAGGCTAAGGCATCATGCTGAAAATGTTGGGATATTGGCACTTACTGCGCCCCACTGTCTGCTTCACAAAATAATCTTAAAAGAGTTTGGCCCAGAGTTTTGGAAGCTTTCTTCTTTCACTAGACCATGTGGTGCAGGCATGGCATCTCAGTACTCTAAAAGTGAAATCAGGAAGACTGTGAGATCCAGGCTAAACTAGGCTACAACGTGAGACTCTGTCTCAAACAAAATCCTTCTTTGTAGTGAAGCCAAAATTGAAGAGAATATAAGAGAAAGACACTAAACCAGCTCTTCAACCAGAGAGAATTGGGCGAAGCGAAGGAATGACCTTCAGGGTACAGACACACTTCAAACTCTAATCTAAAACTCCTCTCTTTAAAGGTGTCAGACTCTCACAGGACCAGTCTCTCTGTGTGCTAAATTGTGTATCTAAACACGGTGGCCATGCACATCAGATGTGTAGCGTGACAAGTAGACAAGATTCAGAAAGAACCAGAGTGAGCACCCATCTCACCAATGGCCTCTAAAAGTGAAGTTGTCCTGTTAGGAAGCAGCAACCACGTCTTCACTTTGGGAGAAAGTCTAACTAATTGAAATAGTTATGAACAAATGCACAAGTGAAAACAATAATGAGGGCTGGAGAACGGTAGAGCCAAGAGAGACTGATACTCCCGGGCATCATGAACAGTTTGAGCAGCACTAAAATCAGGGGACATGCAGAGGGTCCCAAAAAGTCAAGTGGGGCATGAGGAGGAGAAAAGAAGTCCAAACAAGTACTGCCTATGAGAAGGACCAGGCTTGATTCAGCAGCAAGCGACTTTAAGGTTACAAGTTTAAGTATGTTGGAAGAAATGAGGAAAACTGCCCTTAATGAAGTACAACAACCTTTCAGCACACATTTGTAAGCACATCAAAATCATAAAAATAAGAAAAATATGGAGTTGGGGAGTATAGTCACTGAAATGAAAATCCACCGCGTGAAAGAAAGTGAGGAACAGTGGAGCCACCCTGAATTTGACATGTGGAAAGAAAGGATTGGAAAACAAACGGAGGAATTAACTGACGTATTCCCAAATAAATCATGATGAAGCAGAAAATGTTTTCAGAGAGATGTAAGTGGGGCCCCATTTGAAACAGAGATTAGAAATGTTTCAAGCACAGTGTAACCCTACGTATTTTTGCTTCCAACATTTAGGAACAGCGGAAGTGTGGTGTTTTAACTTGAGACACTAGAACCAGGGGGATCTGTGGTAAGAGCACTTGTTTTATTGCCATTGGTTAATAAAGCAGCTGCTTTTGACCAATAACTTAACAGAATATAGCAAGATGGGAATATATCTATAATGAGAGAGAGACACACACACACAGAGAGAGAGAGAGAGAGAGAGAGA
>LOEQ01003534.1:110289-121924 GCA_001685075.1 Bramus lutescens
CACAGATTAATAGAGATGGGTTGATTTAAGATGTAAGAGTTAGCTAGAAATATATATATGCTAATAGGTCAAATAGTGTTGTAATTAACATAGTTTCTGAGTGATTATTTCAGGGCTGGTTCGGGAAACAAACGAGCAGCCTCCACCTACAGGTCCCAGGTATCTACATCAGGTGGATCAACAACCGTCAATAATTCCATCTCCAGGAGATCTGATATGCTCTTCTGGACTCTAAGGACACTGAATTCATCTAGACAAAACCACACCCACCCACAGACACAGAATTTTATAAATAAAAGATAAAAATTTTAAATATCAACAAAATGGACCAGCCCATGGATAAAATTGGATGTCTATCTCACAATATCTATTCAGCATTGAAGGGGGTTTCTAGCCAGAGTAAAAAATAAGAAAAAATAATAAATTTGGACAGTAACTAAACCATGTCTGTTAGCAAAGAACAATATTCTCTACTTGAAATCCTCTTATGGTTCAATCAAGGTTTGCATGTATAGAATAAATACCCAGAATTCCAAGTTCCCATCATAAACCTGGGACAAGTAATCTAAAAATGAAATCCCGACAGAAACTTCTTGCACATTACCAGAGAATGAACAATATGCTAAGTCAGGAGTGGAAGAAAGAAGCTAAAGTACTTCAATCCTGAACACCAGAATGAACTGATAAGAGAAACCGAAGATCGAAGTGATAAAAACGAAGCCACTCATTTCCTGTTCATACATCAACCTTTCTCCACTCAAGGCTCAGAGGACATGGCCGACAACATAGAGAAAGTTTAAGAGCCAGAAGACAGGGAGGATATCTGTGAATGTTCCTCTGGCATGGCTTGATTGATGACTCTTCAGACGCATAGCATCTGTTGTCCTGCACAAGACCTGGACAAGATCAAGCCTGTCAAGATTCTAGCACAGGTAGAGGAGGGGCTCCTCAGGACTCACCCCAAGTTTAGGGGATATTTGCATGTCACATCTGCCAAAGGGGAGAAACTCACTTTCCCTAGGGATGTAAGTTGCCCATGATCCAACAAAGAAACCCATACTCATTTGCACATCTCATCCAAAACTGGACTCAGTGATGATGCTAATCCTAATGGGAGTAGTGGTGGTGGTGGTAGTGGTAGTGATAGCCTGGACTTGGAAAGGAGAGGGATTGTCGGTATTCCAACAGATATTGAATGGAAGCACTTGGGATTTGGGGAAAAAGGTAAGCATTATATGCCTGCAGAAATTTTACTAGAAACTAAAAAGAATACATTTTAAAGTAACTATGATATCACAAATGAAAACTGCTGAAACAACTACTTTGAATGGAAAAGTTGACTGGGGATAGAAAGTTCTGGGTGGATTGTCATAAAAGTGTTTTTTCTCAATATTGAACATAAAATGGATTTATAATAATGCTCACAATTATGACAGTTGACTTTCTTTTGTTGAGATGAACTTTTAAAAGCTTTGTCAGTTGCTGTGATTTGTGTTTTAAAGTAGAACATTAATTGGAGATAAGCACAATCTCTATCTAATTTTCCGTTCACACTGAAATAAATGAAGTATAAATCCAATGTTTGGATAGTCCGTCTGTTCATGGAGCTAGCTCATTAAAAGCTATCATTTCACTTCTATTTAAGCACAAAAAGGAATCCTCATTGTTCTTTCTTCGATGAAAAAATAGGCTTCTTAGAAATGTCTGGGATTTGAAGTGGTCTTCTTGCCAATGATGTTTCTTCAACAGATTTATGTTCTGGTTTCCATCCTTTCAATGACTCAACTGTCGCCCCAAAGGGAGGATTTTAAGTGTCAGTGAATATTTTATGTAAATTACACTTTAATCACCACATTCTGATTATTTGAAATGCAGCACCTAAAGTCTTATTTTCAGTTTACCATCTAAAAAGGTGAAATGTAGAATGAAAATGTTTTCCTAAAATTTAAACCAAGTCATGCTGCAAAAATGATCAAGTACCATCTGTGAAATATATACTAGACTATTGTTGGTTAAATTTCATGGAAGCTCAATGTGTAATTTCCCTCCTTCCCCTTCATCTGAACTACAAGACCCTGGAGTGTTAGGACCCTTTGAAAAATATAACCTGTGACAAACCTGTCAAATATTGAGCCAATGCCCATCCTCAGGTCTCAGAATTCACTGGACAGGATGTGTCTCCAATTGTTGGGGGAAAGGATGAAGTTGTTGCTGTTGCCTGGACAACCAACCTCAGTGAGCAGCTTGCCTATAGAAGCCTTCAGAGTACAGGTCATCTTACTTCCGTGCAATTTTAAGGACATCGCTTATACCCAATCATTAATGTGAATTGAGAAGATGCTAAATTGGACATTTCCTAATATAATAGTTATAACAGCCAAATGGCTTACATGACTATATTAATATTGGAGAAATGTGTGAACTCACTCAAAATATTTAATCGAAACTGGCACTTATTTTGAAGGACAGAGAATGAGCCAATAGAATTGAAGAGCACTCAAAAATGGACTTGAGTGTCCAGGGGGGCTGAGTCTTTGCCTGGCTACTCCTTGTAGGTTTTAAACTGCTAACTTCAGAATGCTTGACCTTAAATAGAATAATCACCCTGTAGTGACAGCAGAGGTGATTTGAAAGCTTCATGTAGATGAGCTTATGAATCATGTTATAATATTTCAATTTACCCTACAGGCAATGGGAAAATAAGGAGATGCAGGCATGAAAATAAGTTTCAACTAAAATGTCAGAAAGATGAGAATGACTGTAGGGGATAGGGAAAAAAAGGCCTTGAGACTTTATTTTCTTGCCTTTAAAATAAAGAGAATAAAACGTGATGTTTCTTTTCCCCAGATTCCTTGGGCTGCAGCACCAGCAGGCATCCAGGAAGTCAGTTACTTACTGATAGCAGACATCTCAAGTGTATAAATTAAGTATTTCTTCCCATCCAATCTCACTGGCACTAAAAACAATCCTCAAAATTGCACTAGCATTCCCCATTATGATCCAGGTGTTCAGATTAGAGAGAAGCCACTTCCTGTGTGAACAGAATTTGGATACCGAGCCAAGGGGGATACACAGTGTGCTGAGGAATGCAGATGTTTCCTGAGAAGAGATATTTCCCTTAAGCAAAATCAGAATAGGGCTTGGAGTAAAATTGTCATTGTGCGAATATAAGCATTGTTGGAATACAGAGGGGATGAAGCAATGTGTATAATTATTAAATTTTAAAGTCATGAGTGTTAATTATAGATGCTGAGTACTGGTTTCTTTCATTTTGTCTTTTTAATATTCCCCTTAGAATTTGTAATTCAACTTTGTATTTCTTGTCTACTTCAATAACAAAGAAGAAATGGTGGCCACAGGAGGCTGTAGTTGCAACACCTTAAGATTTTGTTTCTGGTCACAGTGATTATTTAACAAATTCATGAGTATAAATTAGGGGACCATTCTTCAATTATTAAGCGCTGGGAATATTTCACCAACATTTACTTTGAACATGATGATTCAACACATTTGTCAAGTAAGAATAAGGAGATTATATTAATATATTAGAATATATATGTAATACATGTATTTTTAAACATATAAATATATATGTATGTTATGTACTTTTAAAAAGCACTCTGAACTGTAGCAATGACTATGTATTCTCAACAAACATTACTATTTCATACACATGCATGCATACACACACACACACACACACACACACACAGAATCTGAGCTACTAGTTAGTGATCACGTATCATTTGTCCCCAAATTTCTTTTCCCCAGTGCATCTATGTCAAATGAAAAATCAGAAGATTTTCATTCCCGGTGAGGAAAAGGATGGAAATGTCACTGCAGACGGTGAATGAGCCAACAGAGGAAACCCTTTGGCAACCAAGTGAAGAAACAAACACCCATCTAAGACTTAGTGACAGTTTCACAGAGAGACTCTGGTCTCAAGTGTGCCTTGAAAGATGACTACAGGGAGAAGTATGTGGGCATTGGCGCCAGGAGAAGGGAGAAGATTTTGTGAGGCGGGCTTCATGGGGGCTCACTCTATAATCAGCAACTCTGGAGGCTGAGGCAAGAGTTATCACAGATTCAAGTCTAGTTTGACTCAAAATAGAAAGGAAATAGTGCCAGAGGCATGACAGTCACATTCATATGGGCCATGAATACGCAGACGTAAGAAAACAGTATGAACACCCTCACCTTCACATAATGAACACTTGCATTCAGCTCTGCCCCCGCCATTATTTCCTATTTGGCAAACACACAATGCAACAATGTTACTCTTTTGCTGAAATCCCGTAAATACTTAGAGAGGTTTCATTTGTAAAATGCAAATGGAAACACCCCTGAAGAAAAACTTGGCAGAAGAAGAAAAGAGATGAGGAAAATAATTAAAACCCAGTTTCACTCTCTGTAGAAACAATGCTAATCATACTTTTAAAAAATATCTCTCAGGGACTTCCGTGCTTGGTCCAGGGCAGCATGAGGTGGGAGGACACATTAAGGAGTCAAGATAGGAAACAGGATGATTAGGTTTTGTTAGGAACACCTGGAGGTTTCCCTTCTATCACACAGCCCATTGGCTTTTGTTTCCTCAATCTATTCTCAACCTTTTCTAGAAAATTCCCTCTCACCACCACTGCGCTGTTTCTGGATGTAATCACAAGGTTACATTCAGAACCAAGTCACTAAGAATAAAAGGCACCTGAGTTCAACGATGAGGTTTTAGAAACAGAGGCAGTCTACACACTTCTAGGATAGGGAATTTGAGTCAGGAAAATCGTAATATTTCAAAGGAAATATGTGTTCGTGAGGAGAGAAATAGTTTAACTGTTTAAAGAGAAGGGAGTGTCAGGCTTTGAAGAATTATGGATATGCTAGTGTGTGCACAGATAGTCATGCCTGTGCGTTCATGCATGTTTATCTGAGCAGCTGGCACCTGCATGTAACTGTTCAGGGGGATTTGACATTTGACAGGGCCAAGTATAAGAAGGCAAATCTCTCTCCTCTTATTAAACTAGTGCTTTGAGACCCACCCCTGGCTCTTAAAAGCTTAAGAGCTGTGATTAACATATTAACATATAATTTATAATCATCGTGGTAGAAGTCACAATGAAGGGTTGTAGCTTTTAAAGTAATACATTAATAAGATGTATACATTCATACATAGAGAAGAGGAAGCACATATATGCAGAGGTTAATGTACCAGGCTCAAACTCAGTTGAAACTGTTATAAGCTTTATATAAGAGAAACATAAGCCTTCTCTGTCTCCAGGAAGATGTAAATAGGGAAATGAACTTGTTAGCAGGTATAGCAAACAGATCGAACCGAGCCATCGGAAACTTTGCTTAGCTGACTCCTGATTTACATTTTCCCTCACAGGGATAAGAAAAGCAATGCTGGGTGAAGAATGCGAAGAGGATAATTTATATAATTAATCACAGCGTTCCGATCAATAGAGCATCAGAGGCCATTTTTTGATACTGAATGGAATGACTTGTCGGGTGTAATGGACCCCTTGGAAATCTATCCCTTCTGATATAGCCTGTGAGGACGCAGCCTGAGCTAGGGAGCTGGAACAGAGCGGGTGATTAGAGCTGAAACAACAATAAGGTGTGTTGAAAAACAGCAGTACTGCCTTTCAACAAGGGATACAAAAGAGGCCCATGACTGTCTTTGCTCCAATTTATCATGATGATGGAGAGGCCTGGGTGTGCCCACTGATTTCCCTCCCTTCTCCCTATGTGTCTTTCCCGTTTTCTTCTTCACTGTCCCTGTTTCCACGAGGGAGCTTGCCATGACAATCCAAGGGGATTTTCAGATAGAGTGCTTTGGGAAAATTCTCCAGGCTGCAGTTTCTAAGTGGGGGGTGAGCTGAGTTACAGTGTTTTAAGTATCAAGTGGCTACTTTAGTTTTTCTTTGTTCTTTTCGTACCATTCTCACCTAAGGAATCAGTTAGTGGTCTCAAAAAGGAAATAGTTTATGGGGCAGAAAACTGGCACACAGCCAACCTACTCTGTATTTTTGACAACTCTTAGTTGAGAAATATTACTTTTTACCGATAAATGTGGAATGAGGCTTTGAGTGTTCTAAGTGTTGTTTCCTAACTCTAAAAAAGGGTCGATGCTTGTGTCCCTGCAGATTTCTGAAGACAAAAAAAAAACTGTATTAATGTACAATAGGTAGTCATGAGCTGTAAAGAGCCTCTCACTGCCTAGGGATCACTGTGCTGATCAATTGGAAGCGAGAGTAGGGAACCGGAAAGCCTGTCCGTGGCCTGGGAAAATAAGGTCAACAAGTCAAACCGTGTGTAGCATGGTCTGCCTCATATAAATATGAGGCTTTACTGATGTCTGGGCATTCTAGTTTGCTTTTTGTGATGAAACACTAACCAAAACCAATTTGGAGGGAGAAAGGATCTATTTTATCTTAGATCGTGTAGTTCCTCACCAAGGGAAGACCAGGAACTCAAGCAGGAACCTGATTCAGGACTTATGTCAGAGGCCGTGTAAGAACACCTACGTTTTGGGGCTTGTTCAGTTCCTTTTGTTATACACCCCAGGCCTACCCTAATTCCTAGGGATGTTGCTGCCCGCAGTGGGTTGGCCCTTTCTACATCAAACAACGGTCAAGAATTTGCTTGCACAGACATAACCACAGACCAGTTGGATGGAGGCAATTTTCAATTGACAGTCTCCTTGAATTACTCTGGTATGTGTTTTACTGACAAAAAAAAAACGACCAACTCCCTGAGTATAGGCTCACTACTTACAAAGATTAATCTCAGAATACATTGGGAAATTCACCCGATTTATAGATCAACCTTTTCACACAACCACTGTCTTCATCAGTAACATTCTGTCTGTACCTGTCATTTTGTCATTGTGACATGTTTTTATGTGTACATATAGTACAATATTAAATGCTGTGCAAGATGTGCCATATCCCAGGTGGTAACCAATTCCTCAAACATTAATCATTCCTGGGTTGAAAGACTTAATACTTCTGGTCATTCGGAAATATAACATGTATTGTTATGAGTAACAACCCTACTGTGCTATATATAGACAATCACAACAAACTCCTCCTGTCTTTTGATACCTTTAATCCATTATCTTCATCATCTCTCCTCCTGCCCTTCTTGGGCTCTAGAGAATATTTTTATGCTATTCTTCCAAGAGTTATACATTTTATTTTTCATAAATGAGCATAAATGTGCTGTATTTATCATCCTTTTTTTAAAGTTTTGTTTTTATTTTTAATTATATATTCATGTTTGTTTTTATACTTGGGTATGTGCTCATGAGAGCAGGGGCCTTTGGAGGCTAGAGGCATTTGATACTCTTGGAGTTGTAGTTACAGGCAAAAGCAAGCTGCCCGGTGTGGGTCCTAGGGCTTGAAACCAGGTTTCTTTACCAGAGCACTATAGGGTGTTAACCATCAAGCTATTCCTAAGCCACATACTGATTCTCTTTTGTTTGTCTAGCTTAATGACCCCTGGCATTATCCCTGTCACTGTCAATGGCTGGATTTTTTTTCTTAAGGCTGAAGTGCAAACACACAGATTTAAATGACTCTAATGTGAGCTACACGTGATTCTCTATTCAAAAGCACAAACGTTGGTTTTTGGGAAACTTGTCTGTTGAAGTTTTAATGTATGGCTTAATGAAAAACTTAAGGCATTAACTCATTCTTTGGAGAAATTCAATTCTATCCTTTCTTCCACTATAGAAAAGAAATGATCTACCCAGGAGACTGAAATTTTAACTTACATGGCAAGTCTTAATGTAAGACTGGAAATTATATCAGACCTTTAGACTGTGCATAGGTCATATAGATTCTCTAGAACCTACAGATCACAGCAGTATTAGGTCAGCCAGATGAGTTCCATCCACTGATAAGCGGCCTCAGGTGGACTCAGGTGTCCTTGAGCACAGCATTTGATGGCCTCGGGCATGGAAATCAGGCCCTGTGCCATAGGGATGCCATCTCTGGATTTTAATGAGAATCTTCTATTAGCCTGGTGAATGCACTTATATCATAAAATATCTACAGTAATAAGAAAAGACACTAAGCCATCCTTTGTGTGGAAGTGAGGGAGCTGATGTTTTACAACACTTCCTAAGAATGCCAGCACAGGTCTCACTCAGTCTCTCAGTGGAATGTGTAAGACACAGTACCCAGGAGGGTCATCATCCAAGGTGTAGGGGGCTGGGGGGACAACTTGGAGTTATGGACATAGGAAGTCAGAGACAGTCATATTCAAACTTGACATTGTCATGTATGGGATTTTCACAAACCGATTTCACACAGAGATATGGAAGGGATAAAGTTAGGATTAAATATGCAAACATTCACAGAAGGAATAAAAAGGAAGCACAGGTAACAACAGACACACATACACACAAACACATACACCCTTGTATACACACCTACACACATGGGGATAGAGAGAGAGAGGAGAGAGAGAAAGAGAAAGAGAGAGAGAGAGGAGAGAGAGAGAAAGAGAGAGGGGAGAGAGAGCGAGAGCGAGAGCGTCTCTCTCTCTCTCTCTCTCTCTCTCTCTCTGAGAGAGAGAGAGAGACTTTCAGGTCTAGACTTGGACACCTGTGAGCATCTCAGTTTACTTTACGGAAGATGCTACAAGCGTGAGAGAAAATGCTTAAAGGCCCAGCAGAGATGACCACAGACTTTTTCTCCTGCTGAGGCTGTGACTTACGATGCATCCACGGATGACAGAATCCAGCAAAGGGTATGCTGTTGCTTGCTTCTAGCTTTAGTCACGTTTCGAGTTTCCTTCTATTCACCACGGTTGTAAATGACTGTTTCTCCTTACTAATGTGCAGAGCTACTCCATATTTAAAATTTACAAATTGGTCTTTCAATCATATTTACAAGCACATTCATACACATGCAAATTTGTACAACAGAATACACTTGGATGCTATTAATATTTCTCTACGTATTTTAACTTTATTGTTATGCACACTCTCTGGGAAAAGAGGTATGAGTTTTATGTTCCTTTATTACCAAATACATAGGATTTCATGTTGTTTTTTATGATGAAGGTATTAAGAATTTCCAGTCTGTGAATATTTGGCTCCTGCTAGTGTTTTCACAGGTAGCTGTGATAAATAACTTTGTCGGTATCATATTTTTATAAAATAGATCATGTCTTTAATATCCTCCCAGAAGACAAACTGTTAGACCAGTAGGTCCATTTAAAATATTCATATATCTTCACTTTTTTATTATTATTACTAATAATTTCCACCTCCTCCCATTTCCCTCCCCCCATTCCCCATCCCCCTCCCTTTCCAGTCCAAAGAGCAATCAGGGTCACATTTTAAAGAGGGGTTTGGTTCTTTTTCTTGTTATACTTTGCTTTCTTGTTTTTCTTTTCCTTGGGAGTCTTTTACTTATAAGAAGCACAACCTGATTCAGGCTGAGTTAAATAAGAACAAATCTTTACAGATACTTAATATCATAGGGATTCCTTAGGGGAGACAAGCCATGCACCGAGTATTCTGAGTCATGTCATGGAATTCCAAGCACTGTGGAGATTCTGGTGCAAAACCAACAGAAAGGAAGGAACCTGTCCCTGGTACTGTGTGGGGAGCTTTATCCTTCAAGTTTTATAGTTCAGCTTGAGTGTGTCCAATTGGGGAAGTTAAACCACACAAAAAAGTGTCTGGAAAATAACCATATCATATTCTTGATCTCCACAGCTCCTATCACAGGAGTCTCTACACAAAGTGTTACAAAACACCTTTTCAGAAAAAAAAATAGACTAACAGCGATGGAGTTTGAGGACAAATCATTGCTGGTTTCTTGGGTGGGTCCTGGGAAGTGTGAGCCAGGGAGTGGAGTGCTGGTCGGAGCTGAAGAACTTGCAAGACCAGAGTGGCAACACTGAGCTCACTCTAGGTCAGTATAGAGTCACAGGAGAACACCGAGCAAAACAAAACACAAACAAAAACCCCACAGAGGCAACTTCTATTTCCAAATATTCATCTTCTCTCTGGCGTTGGAAGCCTGGGGTGGGGGGACGATCAGCATTCTAGAAAACAGAATGCAGGCTGCCCGGTGAACCCATTCAATGAAAGAATAATCTCTGGGCCCAGAACAACCTGGTGATTAGCTTAGGGAGGGCAGCTGTCACTGGACTCTATCTAAACGTTGGTGAGGGAAAAGCAGCAAAGTGTGGATGAATGATGATTTTGTACTTAAACGAAAACATGTAAATTTACTAGTGATGTAGGTTTCAGATCTGGGAGAGGAGAATCCATGAATGCAAGGTCTGGGATGTTTTAATTTGAAAAGGTACAGGGGATAGTAGGAAGCTGATCCGAGAAAGACATTTAGGGATGGGGTCTACCTGTCTTTCCAGAGAGACTAAAGGACAGATGACCACAGATGTCATCAGAAAAGGAAGCGTAGGAGCATACAGAAAAGATACCCATCACTCCGACTCTAGAAGGACCCTATATAAATACCCTGAGATGAAATAGAAGGACTAATGGAAAGAAAGTGACAAAGAAAACAGGAAAAAAAATAAGTGTGCTGTGCCCAGCTGTAAGAGGCAGAAATGACAACCTTGTGCAAAACATCTCTTAGGAGCTTCCTGCAACTGTAAACACATTAGAAGGGTAAGGGAAACTGAAGCCCAAGAGTCCAAGTCCCCGGCCATGGTTTGCGGAATCACTCTAAGTGAAATCAGCCAGACTGAAAAAGACAAGCGGCTCCTGTTACCTCCTCAACATGCACTCTGGGGTGAGGGAGGGGGCAGTAAGGGGAGGACAGGGAAAAAATAAAAGGAGAGGATGCAAAGCATGACATTGCCAAGGTGCAGAATATGTGCGGATTGAAATGTCACAATTAAACCATTGTTCTGTGCAACTAATATACAGTAATTTAAAAATAAGGGGCAGAAAGGACTGAGACTTTCGGCGGCACAGTACTGCCACCTGCTGGACACAGTTTGTAAACTCAGTACCAGGATGATAGACCCGTAAGGTTCCCGGCTGTGAGCCCCTGAACCACGCAAGCCCAGTGGCAAGTGTGTCACATGTTAAAAGAGGCAGAAGCTTCTAACCAGGGAGAACTAACTTGCGGATTTCCCTGAATGCCAGTGTAACGACCCTGACAAGTATCATTTTGGAGTCTAATGATCGTGTGTTCAGAAGAAAGAAAATCAGTGATAAGGAGAGAGTGATGGTTTTACCACAGAAGGAGAGATGGTTTGAACATCATTTATAGAGAGACTTTGTAGGAAAATCTGGTAGTGAAGGATGAAGGGAGGGTTGAGATGGTATCATTCTGTGATACAGGATTCCAGAATGGTTGCCTCACCCACCCCAACCCCGCTGGAGGTGCCCATGGCGAGAAGCAGAGCTTATTCCTAGGAAGAGACAAGATGCCTGGGAATTATGCAGTGACGGGGAGAGTGCACTCATGAGCCCAAGGTTAGCAGAGGTGATACTGAAGAAAAAGAGTCTAGGGTGCCCTAGCTGGACACCTCACTCTTACTTATGATACATCAACAAGAGAATCCCAAAACACTTTGGAACATGTTTGTTGGGTTTTTTTTAAGTGATTTTTGATAAGCACTTTCTGAAGCAACAATATTTAACAGA